>VYXH01006079.1:78539-94831 GCA_013397275.1 Burhinus bistriatus | reverse complement strand
CTTCCCAAAAAAAAAAAAAAAAAAAAAGAACAGGCTAATATTTTCTTAACATCTCACTTCTTTCCATTGTAGCACTCCTGCCCTGCAAGACACTGGTGGGAACATTACCTGTTGTATTGTTGATGTTCAGCTATTAAATTGTATGTCATATAAAATATACTCTTCATCTGGAACACAAAGCATGTACTGGTAGCATATATAAAGCAGTCCTAACACACCTCTGTTCTTAAGACAAAAATATCCCTCCAAGCACTGAGGTAAAAATATACAGTCCATATGCAGGAGGAGCCCTTTGATTTGCTTCAGATCATGAGAAAATGATAGAAGTTGTCCTGTTATTCATTCATTCAGCTAAATATAGACTTAATCTGCCTGGCAATACTACCCAAAACAGAAAAAAAGCAGAAAAAAACCCAAATATTGTTAAAGAAAAATATTTTTATATAACAACTTATTTCAAGTTATTATATAATACTGCATAACAATATATTTTAATGTTTTACAATAATAGATATTAAGATTATATAATTATATATCAGGATAATAATTAATGAAATTGTGAAATACTTTGAATTTCAAATTTAACATCCAGTTATTTTCTAAGCAACATACAGATAAGGAATTCACAGCATTATGGTAT
Source organism: Burhinus bistriatus (assembly GCA_013397275.1). Taxonomy (NCBI): domain Eukaryota; kingdom Metazoa; phylum Chordata; class Aves; order Charadriiformes; family Burhinidae; genus Burhinus; species Burhinus bistriatus. Next base: position 94,191 of record VYXH01006079.1, on the reverse strand, counting down.
CACACCTTAGATATCAGCTGTAGGATGCATGTGAAAAACAAAAGAAAGCATGTTAAGACTACATGCAAAATGATCAGTCCAAGGATACTTTCAGGTGAAGGAAGTGTCCAAAAAATGACATAGCTCTTAAAATAGTGTAAAAGTTATATTACAGTAAAATTATAAGTTAAAAATTATTTTGCAGTATTTCAGCAGAGATTAGAGAAAACCTTGATCTGCCAAAGTTATGGAAACTAAAAGTAGAAATAACACTTAACCCCACCCCTCCCCCCCCAGGCTGAACACATCCCAGGTTTTTAGACTGCATGTTTCACATGGACATCTGTCTTGTTCAGCATCCCCATGCTACCACATGCAAACCCATGCGAGATTTGGCAAATAAAAGCAGGAAGCAACAGGAGCTGCTACAAGGAAATTGAGAACCAGAAGACAGGATCTTTACAGAAGCTGTGCTAATCGTTAGAAAAACCATATGCAATGGAGGTTTAACTATGGATATTTTAGTTTCCCTGCCTCAGTTTTACCTTCCTGATAGGAATTAAAAACTGTTTGGGGGAATACTCTCACTTGTATTACGTAGCACCACAATAGGGACCCCAGTACATTTGCCGCTTTCTGATCCTGTGACAGTAAGTGCCACAGTAAGAAATGGGTGAGTGAAAGTGTTGCCTTAGACAACTGGAAGCTAACCTGGCAATGGTTACTTGTTCCTTAGACAGTGCATTCCCTCCAGTGACACAGGAAATTGTTTATTAACTAGAGCAATCGTTACCAGGATCTTATTTATCTCACCAGAAAATGAACTCAGAACACTGGAACATCCTTATTCTCAAATACTATTAAAGTGCCTTTTTCCTTAGAGGGATGACTTTCGTAATGCAAATCTTGGCACAAAAAGCAACCAGAGAGCAAACAGCATCTTACAAATACTAGATGTGGTAGATGACCTAGGAAATGTGTACATAGCTTCCTCTGTCAGCCCACTCTAAATGAATTAATATTGCAATCCAAATTTACACAGACTTTAATTTTATGAAGTTCAGTTACAAGAAAGTACACCTGAATGCTAAATGCAAAATAAAAGCAATTATAATAAATTTGAAGGTTTTATGATGAAATGCATGCTAGTTCTCGGCCTCTCAACTGTTTGCTGTCATAAAACTCATGACAGTCACTGGATGAAAGGCTTTTTATTGGAAGATCATCCCACTAGAAGTCCAGAGTGCACAAATATGCTGGAAACTCTCCCTCTAGTGTAATTTTAAATTATTCCAATATTTATGTTTCTATAGTTTGCATAAGCAACGGTCCAAGACTCAGCAACTGCCTCTGGCACTCAGATAACATTTTCTTGGTTCAGTTTTGCATGGGCGTCATCTCACTCTAGTATGGTTGCACTAACTCCACAGTGAAGTCAATAAAATTCCCTTTCCTTAAAAGACAGTAGGTGTTTAAGAAAGATTTGACCTCATGGGATGGCACACTACCCAGTGCTAAGATACACTGTTTCTAACTTCCACACAAACAACCCTAGTGAATCTTTGCTCAACTTGTGGCAGAACAGCGTGCTGAATTTTGTCCAATTCTGTCCACCAATCATTACCTCCACATAACATAGCACAGCACATAAGAGCATTATGAAAACAGACAAAAGGGAAGGGATCCTAAGGACGGAAGCTGTAGATAGGAAAAAAATCATATTTGCTGACCAATGCATTTTTCCCATTCACAAAGAGAAGGCAGAGAATGGATTATTTTGGGATAAAGTCCTAATGAGACTGGCACAGGGAAATCTACAGAGAAATAAGCATGCTAGCCATAACGACTTACATATTGCAACAGTTGAAGGTGAGAGGATGACTTCATTACCTGAGAAAAATAAGCTCATTGTCATTCACTCCTTGGCAGTAAAACTAGTTATCAGTACCTTGCTCACATGGAGACTAGTGACAGTCAAGAAAGTTTAATAAAAAAATGCTCTTTTTTCTCACCCTGTCACTCCCTACTAAATTTAAACCCTACTATACAAGTATAGCACGATCCTCACCATCAAACTAACTACACAGGCGGACACAAGCTAGTGGAAGCTGCCGCAGACACAGCTAAGGCACGGCACATCAGAGGAAGATCTGCAGGTGAAGTGTTCAAAAAGGAAACAGGGAAGAAAATACAACTAAGTATGCGTATCAAAGAGGCATTGCAAGCCAGTGCAATACTAAGCAAAGGTTTCATACTGCTCTTGTAGAGATCACAGAATAGGGTTGGAAGTGACATTTAAAGGCCATCTAGTCCAACCCCCCTGCAATGAGCAGGGACATCTGCAACTAGATCGGGTTGCTCAGAGCCACATCCAGCCTGGCCTTGAATGTTTCCAGGGATAGGGCAGCGGCCACTTCCATAGGCAACCTGTTCCAGTATTTCACCACCCCCATCATAAAACATTTCTTCCTTATATCTAGTCTAAATCTACCCTCTTTAAGTTTAAAACCATTACCACTTGTCCTATTGCTACAGGCCCTATTAAAAAAATCTGTCTCCATCAGAGAGATGTAGGTATACATGTAGATGTAGAGATATACATGACAGGAAGCAGCAGAAGGCCACATAAACTGAATCGTGAGTTTAAGGATGCCAGTTTGCAGAGTTCTTCACCACACAGGTGTCAGACGTCCTTATTTTAAGTCAGTATTTTAATGAAGTCTAAACACACCAAGTAACTGTATAAGCCGCCAATGGAAGCTGCAGTCTCCTTTGTACAAGGATTATTAAGTGAGTTTAATTGCTGCCTGCTAAAGAAAAAAAAATAAAAAAATCCTAGAACTTTGATGACTTCCTAAATCTTACCACGTCAACCAGTCAAGAAAGCTAGGAAGGCCTCCTGATTTCACTAAAACTTCATGTTCCACACTCACATGTCAGGACGATGAAACGTTTTACTAAAAACCAAAAGTTGAAGGCTAAGAGAGGGAACAGATGAAATAGCTGGAGTATAATAAATGTATGATCTTTCACTTCAGGTTCTTCTCCCCATCTGATTACCCCAGGTTACAAACATTAGTCATTTTATTAGGCTATGGCTGCTAGAGATGTGCTGCAAAATATTTGCAGTGCTTGAGATGTTAACCTGTGCTGATACCAGGGGATACGCAGTCATCCTCAAAATAGCATAAAGTAATTCTGACAATTCATGACATATGCTTAATTGTATTATCAAATTGCAAGGGTTTCTCCCAGGCTCATCAGCCTGAAGTTTAGTGGTCTGACTGTTCTGCGTTGGATCCCTCAGCACACCAGCTGCAGCACTTAGCACTGCAGCCTAATAGACAAAGCCATAGAAGAGAGTTGGCAGGCAAAAACATAAATATGATTTTATGGGCTAGCATATACCCACAAAAACAGTGGTGGAACACAAGCCCAATCAATATAGGACCATGGGGACCCCTGTTTATGTAACGTGAAGCCAGAACACATTAAACTCTCAAGTTCTTTCCAGTGTTAGAGGTTTGCAGCATGCATTGTACAGACCTTGGAACAATATCTGATTTACTTTGCCAGCAAAAACATTACAGATGGAACTGTCAAGTCTTCTTGTTTAGTGGCGCCTGCTTTTCTAACACGTGACTTTTTTAAATAACAACCGTCACTCATCGGATAAACTCAATGTCTTTTCCAGCACCTGCAAAAAATGCTTTGAGGACAAAGAATAGACTTCAAGAACTGACAATCTACAAACTTCCCTCCAAAAAGCCATTCTAGGCTGTTTTAAAATTCATGCTTTTCACTATTATAATTCTGGTGTATTGTTGGTGTGTAGGACTGTATCTGCCAATTACTTACAACATATTTTGCTATTTCTTCATTTTTCCACAATAAGCAAACAGTGGGCACGTGCTAGATAAGATCATTCTAGAGATAAATTGGGTATGTACATGGTGTAAAAATGGCTGCAACAAGCTTAAGACTCCTACAAGTCTTGTTCATAACTTATTTCCTCGTACCGCTTAGGATTCAGAGAAGGCTTAAGGGTATTCCAGTCATGTCAATGGGAGTAGAAGAAAACCAGCACAAGGTGTATTCCTGCCTTGGAAGCAGGACATCATGAAATTCCACTGAGATTAAATCCTAAAACCAGATGCAGAAAATGAGTTCAAAGTTAGAACTCAGAGTCTGGCTCCTGCTGCTTTCCTCACTTGTCCTTAGAAGTGAGGATTAAAAAAATTGTTACTACAGGGTATTACATAAAACAGTCTTTTTGTTTAAATACAATATTCTTACAAAATACAAACAAACAAACCCCCAACAACCAAACCCCAAACTAATGTCGTAACAAAGAACACTTATGGGTTCTTTTTTATGAAATAATAAAAAGAATGCTGCCGTCATACAAGCAAAGAAAGAGTTAATGAATACAGCAGAATAAAGTTTTTTTGGGGCCTCCCAAAATTGCGTGGGAAGTTTGCAGAAAATCACTGCTACCAAATAAAATCATCTAACAATTAATTTTAGACCATAAACTTTCCATTATGAAAACATCAGTAATAAATGTTGTAAAAACAAAAAACCGCAACCAAACAAAACAAACAAAACCAACCCAACAAAAACCAGCAGAGCTGTAGTTAATCAGAATACCAGGAAGGGAAAAAGAAAACTTGGAAGACTGACACTGGCATAACCCTTGCTGATAAAAAGGAAGGAGCAGGAAGCAGGCAGCTCAGGCGATATGGCTTAAGCCATACATATGCAGAGACTTAAAGATCTACAGGCAGAGAAATGAGTACTTGCTATCAAGAAGATACATCACACAAACAGAACAGTGACATTCATAGAAAGGTCTGGTCATAACCGGTACTTTGCTTTTTATGATTTAATTGGTTGTTTCTGCGGAAGACACGTGCTTCAGCAAATTTTGGCTGGTTGAACTACAAGAAACTATTTCATAGCTCCTGCTTCGCTACAGGTGTGCCACCAAGACTGGAAACTATATTTTTCTTGTAAACTTACAAGTACTTATAGAGCACCACAAAAAAGCTAAGTATAAGAAGGTAATTCCTTTAAAAAGCTTTTCTAATGCCCAGCTACATCAATTGTCCATAGTAAATGTAGGGATATTAAAAAGAAACTTTGTGAAAGGCGAAGTTACTTGCTCAGGCTGGTAGCACTTCAGTCTCTCCATGTCCAGTCTAGACTTTGACGCATTAGGAAAACCATGACCATTTGCCAAAAGCACAAGTGGCACTAGCTAGTTATTATTGGAAGCAACTAAAAGAGAATTTGTACCATCAACTTCCCTCAAACCAGGTAGCATTTACCAATTTCAGGTGTGCTTTACACCTGAAATTTACTCAATAAATTTTAATACATATATTCTAACTCCAGCATTGAAAGAAAACTTCAGCAACATGTTTCTGTAATAGAGATAACCATTTAATAGGAAGCAACTGTTAACAGAGGTCCATTAGATGCTTACATCTAATTAACTACACACACTAGTCAACACTTCGCTCAAGCGCTCAATAGTAATCAGAGCTGTTAGCTAATAACGGCCTATATGTGTACATATCCACATTTATATAAACATGTGGTGTTAAATATGATACTGTCAGTCTCCTTTAAGAGAAGATTTTAAGTTCACTCCATGTTTCTTGCAGATGTTTTTGAATGAGTGTTTTTTATCATTTCTTGGTTTTAGGGAGGTTTGGGGTTGTTTTTTAGGGGATAGTTGTTTGCTTCATTTTTTAAGACTGTTCATTCCACCAAGATAATGTTGAGAAACTCTGTTCTATAGAAAATTTGCATGACAACCTAAACAGAAAAAGACTGATCTCCCATCTTTTCTACAGCAAAAAAGCAGCAACACCTTAATCACAAACCACCTGTTATTCAACCTGAATGATGGTTTCTAATCTAATCTTCATTCAGCAACACAAAGTATTTGTTTTCTTACAATACTATGTTGCATAAACTCGTAGAGCACCCTTGCGTTCCCCAAGGTTCAATGTAACGTGTACTTAGTTGGCAAAAGGTAGTCATAGGAGATTCCTACGAGATTTCCATTTCACTTAACTGAATTTCAAATGTTAAACTATATTGCCTCTACTTTTCATAATGAAAGTGGCTGGAAATTTTAGGAACCCACAATGCATTTCCTGAAGGCCCAAACCACCGCAGCTTTATCAGTTATGAGGTATCTGTCAGATCTAAGATATTCATGAACACGGCAGGTAGACAGCATGGCAAAGTGAGTGACGCCATGTCTAAGAAGGCACTGAAGCAGTTGCTCTGCTATGTCCTAAGTATGCCTCACAATGCCATGGGCTGGTGATGCTCTCAGATATCCTAGTGCCTATTTTGCTGTAAGGACACAAACACAGGGCAAGGTCGCTTTTCCACTGAGGCTTCTGTGTTCTTCTCCCAACTCTTTTTTAACCCAGGAACCATCCTGATTACCCACCAGCTGAACATCACAAATTGTAAATAATTTATCTTTAACATGCACTAACTCAACAACAGTGAGTTGTAGAACCACTTTCTCCTTCCTCAAGGCCTTCCTCCCTCATGAGCCTCAGGAATTCCCTGAGCAGTCAGAAACAACTTTTTAAAGTTTTTAAGGTTTTAAAAATACTGTCCAATCCACCTAATTTTCATGAAGGTTTAGAGGTAGGATGCAGGAAGCTTTTAAGAATGCTCAGCTTGGTTGAGCCAACATACAGGTCACGAAGCTCTCACTCGCCTCCTCATACATCTAAGGGTGCTGTCATTAACTGTCTCCAACCTGCATACTTCACATGCAATCCCTCTATCACCAAGCAGGTACCTGGGCAGCACAGAGGGAATGCAAACTAGACCCTTTTCAACCTGACCATACAATGCTTTGTTAAAGGTTGCCAGCAAGACTTGTGGAATCAGTTGGTGACATCTATGCTGGCTATTTGGGCTGGGATCCTCATGTCATGTACTCCCAAATCCATTTCCACAGGAACGGTGGTATATCAATCCCTGTGCAAGCTTTTGACAATCAAGCTCTACACAGCTTGTTAGATGCAACTACAAGAGGAAGGAAAGTCACTAGGGCAGCACCCATATAATTGCTCAGCTGCACAAAGGGCAGCAGAGGTACAGCAAATAGGAATATACCTGAAGCTGCTGCTGCCTCCAGAGGAGGGTGGAAGTCTGCCAGCCAAAAAGCTTAGTCTCCACCCTGGTTATCTTGCTAAAGATCTGAGTAGGAATCAACCATGAATATTAGCTCACTTCTGCAGTTGCCTTCCCTAAAGAAGGCCAGTTTTCTAACATGATCCTGTGCCAAAGCATCTCTGATAAAAGTGGAGGTTTGAGGGTGGGCTTTATGTGATTTTTTTGTTTGTTTGTTTTGGGTTTGTTTAGTTGGTTTGGGGTTTTTTTGTTGTGAGTCTTGGAAGGCAGACCTAGAGTTGAGCAGGAAAGCAAGGAGCCTTCTGGTCAGTCTAGATGATATATGTCAAGAAAATACTGAAGGAGCCCCATCACCGTATGAGAAAACCGAAATTAAAGTGGTGTGTGCAAGCTGTAATCACAGTAAAGTACAGATTTCTACATGTATGAGCAGAGTCTAACCTCCCATGACAGATTTAAATTTTCATCTTCTTTCCTATGTGAAAGGCAGTAGCAAATTTACACTTTTAAATACAGACATGATTCTTGGGGTAGGGGTACATTTTTATATATGCAAAACAATAGATTTTGAACCTGTAGGAAAAGATATACCTAATACTCTATTTTTTGCTTTCCATTCTCCTTTTCTAGTAGGGTTCAATTCCTGACTGCCTCCAGTTGGACAAAAGGAGACAGGTAGATCACCTAAATCATTCAACTACCAGAAAAATAACTCAGTGGAACGTTTGGGGTTTTTTCCCCGTTATAAATGGTTTGAGATCCATTGAGACACAAGTACCTGGGTTATCCTGTTCTGTGCCAAAGCAAGGACAGAAAAATGTCTTTTTCAACATGTGTATATATGTGAGGCATTGGCAAGAGGGAGATTCCTCAATTCTTCTCCCCTCCCCTTTTGGTCTCAATGCCTTGGCCACTGCCTGATAAAAAACATCTGAAAGAAGCAATGCAACAACAAAAAATTCTCACATTCCAAGCATTAACATCACATATGCTGAGCACCAGACTCAATTATACTTTTAAAATGCATTACAGATGTAGCTCAAACCAAATGGGTGCAAGATGTACAGTCAGATACGAGCTTACAGACAAGTGTTAGGAAATAGCTGGCAGAAGACAGGCAATGTTGTTTGCGTTTTGCCAGCCCAAATCTTCTCCCCTTTTCCCTCCCCCTCCTTCTTTCTCTTTAGAAGTTTTGGCAGCTGTGTCTCAATCTCTTCAAATTACTCTTTTAATTGGGTGTTCCTATGGAAACAGACTAGAAGACACAGTACTTCTCCATTAAAGAACTATAAAAACAAGAGGTGCACCATGAGAAAACAAAAGGGATGAAGAAGAATAATACAATAGGAAAAATGCTTACCAACAATGAGAAACTGTACAGCCTTTAACAGTTTGACAGTACAGGGCAAACTAGGACCATACTGATGCTGCCAAGTTACCACGTGACCAGCCGTAATTCTGCAGGGATAGCCTTTGACTGAAACAGTGAGTGTTGTGCTGTTTTTCACATGAAACCTCTGCAGGCCCCAAGTACCTACACTGGTGGCCTTATATTGTCTGTGTTCAATCATATTCTCTATAATACAAGATAAGATTCTCTTGCGACTCCTCTCTCTGCAAGCATTTACTTTGACAGCCAGTGCATTTAGCATCATTTCAGAAGGGAGATTTCCTGGCATAGTGTGGCATTTAAAGTGGAAGAGTGGAGAATGCCCGTGTGACCAGACTGTACACCATTCCTTAATAAGGTTGCAAGATCAGCTCCTTGATTGGTATTTGTTTTGTATACCTCACTGGTTTTGCAAACTATCAGGAAACCTTACTACATTCAACCTCCAGCAGAGAGCTGGTTGTCCAACGCTTTAGCGACAGCCACCCCGAGGCTGCAGCACAACCCTGAGAAAACACAAGGTGCCGATACCGCAAGAAGGGAGGACAAGATGGCTCCACACAACGCCTGGAGGCTTGCAGGGGAAAACATTTACGTTGTCCAATCTGTTATGGAGTTACCACTAGACAGAAGCTAGACTTCGTTTAGGTATGCTTAGTCATTGATACTGAAAAAAATTTTAAATCTATTATTTAGAAAAAAACTACAACCCAACAATGTCAGGTTATTGGGTCTTAGCACCCAACCCACCACTTTAGCCCATGATGAATGAGGGATTCAGCAACAGAATTTCCATCACTTCAGATCCTGAGTCTATTGTGAATCAATTAAAAGGCACTCTCTACTAGTGAAGGAATGTCACAGCAGCCTCAGCTGAAAAGAAAGTGCCTTCAAGACTTAATTAAATTACAACATTCCCTTACCACATAACCCATAGCAGGAAGAGGGACCACATGGGAAAAAAATCAGTTCTGAAGCATAAAGCAAAATTAAAAATTACGGGGTGGGGGGAGGGAAGAGGACTTAATGCTTCATTACTCAAGATGTCTATTTTGCTGAATTTTTTAGGGTGAGGCTAGAAGTGCTCAACAGCTTTGCCAGCCCAAGCTTACTGTGAGACTGCAGTCGTAACAGCAACATCAGGCCTCTAACAACAGGCCTTTAGCATTTTCAAGCCCTGGTCACAGAACCTGGTAATGCCTTTCATTTATTTATTTTTTAATTTAGTCTTCAAATATTCCTCTCTGCTTTTAGTGATACTGAAGACAGTAACACTTGGTAAAAATTTCTCCCAAACTCTAAAATGCAGTTCTCGTTAACACATATTTGTCTCTTATAACTAAGTTTACTAACCTCTTCCCCCAAAATTGTTGACTAACTTTTCCAAAATGTACCGGAAAAAGAAGTTCTGCTGAAAATCCAGAGAATTTCTGCCTTTAAGCAGTGCCAGCAGCCTCCCAGGTTCTGCTCTCAGCTATGTCAAGGCAATGGAACCCTGTAACTGCACTGAAGTAACAAAGGGTTAATGAAAAAGAATTAAAGTTATATTACATGCAAGATAGTCATTTATGGTAAGATGAATAATCTCTACACCATACGTTTTTAAAAAGGAACATATTAGTTTCCAGTGATCAACAGGATAAAGACAGAATTTATTAAACCCTTGACATTAACAAGTGGTGCTTAGGACAAATCAGGGATTTTTAACCTTGAAGTATAAATCTGAAATCCACTGAAAGTTTTATACTATTGTAGCAGTGAGGAGGTGAAACAATGAAGTATTTTTGTTTAAGACTATATGTCAGGTTGGTTTTTGGTTAAAAATGTTGTTAGAAAGCTACACTGAAGACTTGCTGTACTTATCAGTCTAGTGAGTTTTAAACAATATAGTAGTTAACCTAATCTGATCTCACTGTTGCCAGGGCCTAAAAGCTCAAACAGAGGTCAAGGCAGACAACAATAGGTCATGAAGGAAATAAAACATTAAATAAAATGGCCAGCTGCCAACTGTTGCCTTGGCATCAGGAGCTTATTCTTCACCCTCCTCCTACTCCACCTTTCCCAAATAATTCTGTTAAAGAGGACAGCGAAATTTGACACGTGATCAGAGTTGATAAGCCACTCCAGAACTGCAATGCTGTCGGGACAAGTTTTCCTCTAAGCTATAACTGATAACTCCTCCCACCCTGACAAATTTTCTCCACTACTTACAGAAATACAGCAACACATGTATTTGGTAGTTTTTCTGTGAACCTCCTACTTAGGTGAAGACCGGGTTGTCTCCCTGAAGCAACAGTTACTCCTGTCTGCCTAAGAGATGCAAAAGACTAACAATTGCCCTGGCATCAGAAAGTAGTATCCTCTAGAGGCATCTGGCTAGCAGAAAATTTACATGAAGGGAATATCGCAAGTGCTTACACCAACTTGGTAGCAAATCCTTTACTCCCAGCTTTTGTTGTTCTTCTGCTGTTCTGGGAGAACAGGGATGACCAAAAAAAATTTTTTNTTTTTTTTTTTTTTTTTTTTAAAAATCACCCTTTAGAGCACATGTAAACACAAAACCACGCATAAACAAAGGTATTTCTAAGAACACTGTAATCTGCTACCTCAGCCCTTCAGCCGTTCTTGATTTGGGAGAGGCTTACTCGTATGGCCTTTTGATGAAGAAATGCAGAAAGTGGTTTGGGGGAACAAAAATAATTTAAATGAACTTCTGCAAAGGCCTGCATGCTCACCCCTCATGTTAGGAAAAGGATTCACCAAATTTCAAGACAGAGATGACTTTCAAAATTAGGAAAGGTTTCTTTTATTTGCCAACTAAATACATTACGTGTGTCCAGACAAGAGTTCATCTTTTATGACAGTGCTACAAAGAGCTCTTATTTTCCTCAGTTTCTTGATCACTTGTCCTAATTTCCCCAGCGTACTGGGAGTTCAAGTTCTTAACATCTGGAGTTCTTGTCTTCATATTGCAAGCTATTTGGTAAGAAAAAAGCTGAAAACAAAACCCCAAATAAGACACCTAATTATTCATTTTTAAACCCTATTATAATATTCCTTTAAGTCTGAGAATATTCTCCCTCTGTGCTCGGGAAAATCAGTAGTGAAAAAAAAAGTGTCTCAAGTATGAGTTTCCTAGTTCTTATTAACACAAGGAAAGCCACCTGGAATTTCAATAGAATTAAGAAAAATATCCATTTCCTTTAAACAGATACAAAAAATGCATGATACTTGCAGAAGAGTAGACTGATGTAGACCGATTCATTACTTGAAATTACTTTTAACAGCCTGTAAGCTTGCTTCTGAGCAAAGCAACATGATTTCATGAAGCTTTGTGCAGCTTCACACAGATGAGAGAAGTAACAGGAATTCGTACTGCTCAGTGCACACATAAATTGAAGTGTTCCAGGGCTCTCACTCAGGCAATGGGCCAAATTCATACCTAGATACAACCTGGAGTAGGCTACTGATTTACTACAAAGTCAACTGGGTTCACTGTCTAGAAAAATTGATGTTTGCACACACATTGCAGACAATTCAAGCTATTTCTGATGTAGAAAACAGTTCCCATGTAACCCAAGTCCCATTTACATACAACGGGAGTAATTCTTGCTGCCACCATGCTGGACAGCTGCGCTATGTCATTGCCATTTTCCATCTCAACCTTAGACAGAAAGCAGAAACATTTTTGGTGCACACTCTGCTATGATTATTTTTAAAAGGAGAGAAAAGGAAATTACCTACTTAAAAAATTAATGCTGTGTATTACTCAGCAGCGCACTGCAACTAAGGAGAGGAAATTGAAGAATCTTTTTCCGTCCAACATCAGCGCAATATGCTACCTCCCATAACATCTTATTCCCTCGGTGTGCACCTTCTGCTGTACCTGCCCAAAACACTGAGCAAAGTTGGACAGTTTTCAATTCCAACATTTTGAAGAAGAGATATGTAATCACATACAAACTGACCCTATTTCCCTGCTTGCATGATCTGCAGCTGTGCATTTTACATTTTCTTGTGACATCTCTGCACATCTTCCCGCTTCCTTTGAAAACACGAATGGGAGCAAGTAACAGAAAGGAAAAAGTTCAGTTCATCCGGGTAGCTGCTTATTGAGCCAACAATAAGCAGCTCTTTGGACGATGCTAGCTCTGGAGTAGGATTTGAGACTACTTGGCACATCTTCACAATCTTCCTGGACAAGTCATTAATTCTGGTCTATTGTTTAATACACAGTTAATATTCTTAAACATCTTGCAACAGGCTAATGAGATATTTTTTGCAAATATTTCATAAACAGGTTAATAGGGAAATTAAATCAATACATGTAGATTTTAAACACTAAACTTTACAGTTTATTGAAGGTTGGTTCTGATTCATTGGGTTTGCCAAATCATGAGGGCTGCTTTGAAACTGCCATGAAGAGCCATGCCTTTCTAAGTGTCCATGCCTTTCTAAGTGCTACAAGTCATTTACTTCCAACTCTAGTGCACTGAGATGTATTACATTTGCATAAGAGAATTAAAGTTTACTGGAAAAGTGCTACATATTATGTTTATTTGTTTCTAAAATGCATCGCTGACATACTCCACACATTCCAAGCCGTATGCAATTGTCATTCAGAGCACTGATGTAATCCAGCCGATTCTAGCTTTCTAATAAACCACAGCTATTGCTGAGACAAAGCACATGAAGAGAACTGAACGCCATGTATTGCCAACTCAAATTTCATTTCAGATACCTACCACTGCACTTCTCTTACAACAACTGATGTAATTATTCAACCACCTAAACTTTAGGTAAGCTCTTTTTATCACATGAAATTGTGGCTGAGGTGGTATGAAAAAAAAAAAATCTCACTGCAATTGTCCCATAGGTATATACTGTCTGGAAGTACGGTGGACATATCAAACCAGACAGAGCAGCTTGCACAGAACTGTTTCTGTCAGTATGAGCACAGGCATATTCCCCCTGAGATATGGCTACCTACCTACCACACACCTTACTCTACACAAATTACTGTCTTAAACCACACACCTAAACAGCCTTGAATACACGCAAGAAAAACGTACCCAGACTTCTACTCAGCATTTAGTATTTCCCTCTGGATAAAAGAAACCTTTGCCCTCCACAACTGTATACAGATTAGCTTTCATTACCTTTTGAGTCTCACAGAGAATGTTAAAAATCCAAGGTACTGGTGGAGAAAAAAAGCTGTTGTTAGGTACCTGCATCTGCAGGACCTCTGCCAATTTCTTTGCTTTTCATTATTTCCTTCCATTGCTGTAATTTTAATTCCTTCTTTTCTGGCCAGCCTACAACAGTTTAAGCATCCCATACAGTTATCTTAGTCTTCTACTAAGCTAAAAAGACAGATTAGTATTTGTTCACCACAGTGCTGAGAACAGAACAAAAAATCCTGTACGTAAGCAGGCTGAGGAAAATTTGTCATTTAAAAATTAACTCTCAGTTTTAGATAAATTTACATTGTTGGTGGCAAAACTTGCCCATAAGAGTGGGTAAACGGTTGGGTGGTTACTCCTCCTTGGGCTCCTGAAGGCATGACCAGTGGTGCTGGTGATGCTACAAAGTTTACTCAGCATAGGGTTGTTTGGGGAAGTCCAATACTATTTTGCTTTAAAATAGGAAAACAAATCAAATCACCGGGAGCCAACACACCACAGCCTTAGACAGGCCACAAATGGTCACTGAACTCCTCTAGTTTACCGCAAATCACAACAAAATTACCTAGGTTTCACTAGGATTTTTAAAGGAGGGATTGTTCATATAGCCAAAATTGGCACTGAAGTCTAAGCCTGGAGAGAGCTAAACCACCAGCATCTCTAGAGCAAAAGTTGTGAGAACAGTTGCGACTTCACTTCTGTCCAAAGCTAAATATCAAGCTTGAAGTTTGTATAAATAATTCATGGAAATGGGTGGAGGAATTTTCTTTTAGAGAATTTTTATAGAGAACAAGAGTAGCTTACTCGCTTAAAACAATTGCATTTTAAAAGCTTGCAAATTTGGGGGGGGTTTTGGGCAGAACAGTGCCATTTCAACCCTCTAAGCAACTTTGAACAACTCTGCCTGGTATCTTAGGCAACAAGTTGTTGCCTAACATTTGAAAGGACTGTATGTGTGTCTGCGTGCTTTCCAAGAGAAAGAAAAATGGCTGGGCAGGGTGGCGATGAACAGTTTCCTTCATTTCCCCAAAAGGCAGCAAACAGTGAAGAACAACCTCAAGCGCATGGCACCCTATCAAATCCATTTTCATACTTTCTTAGCAAGCTACAAAAAAATATCACAGTACATCTAATGGAAGAGCAAATATAAACCAGCACCTGCTACAGTTAAGTGATTCCTCTAAGCCTTGCATAGGCAGGAAATATCTTTTGTTCACTCCTTATAAACACTTATTGCTGCAATGTCACTAAAAATGTGATAATATTTTGGCAACCAGCTGGCTCTGACTGATGGCATCATGCAGTTTAATCACTCAATTTATACTCATCTTATGCTTCACAGGAATGTTGTCAGAGTATGCAGGGATGCAACAAGGAAGGCTAAGGCCCACATGGAATTAAACCTGGCAAGGGATGTCAAGGACAGTAAGGAGGGCTTCTTCAAGTACATCAGTAGTAAAAGACAGACTAGGGAAAATGTGGGCCCACTGCTGAATGAGGTAGGTGCCTTAGTGATGGAGGATACAGAGAAGGCAGAGTTACTGAATGCCTTCTTTGCTTCAGTCTTAATTGCTAAGGCCAGCCCTCGGGAATCCCAGACCCTGGAGGTAAGAGAGAGAGCCTGGAGAAAGGATGACTCCCCCTTGGTCAAGGAGGATTGAGTTAGAGAACATTTAGGCAAACTCAACACCCACTAATCCATGGTGCCCAACAGGATGCACCCACGAGTGCTGAGGGAGCTGGCAGATGTTATTGCGAAGCCACTCTCCATCATCCTTGAAAGGTCATGGAGAACGGGCAAGGTGATGCCTGAGGACTGGAGGAAAACCAATGACACACCAGTCTTCAAAAACGGCAAGAAGGAGGACCCAGGAGACTACAGGCCAGTCAGCCTTACCTCCATCCCTGGAAAGGTGATGGAACAGCT
>VYXH01006079.1:53910-78258 GCA_013397275.1 Burhinus bistriatus | reverse complement strand
ACTCTGCCCTGGTGAGGCCACATCTGCAGTACTGTGTCCAGTTCTGGGCTCCCCAGTTCAGGAAAGACAAGGAACGACTGGAAAGAGTCCAATGGAGGGCTACAAAGATGATCAAGGGACTGGAGCACCTCTCTTATGAGGAAAGGCTGAGAGACCTAGGTCTGTTTCACTTGGAGAAGAGAAGACTGAAAGGGGATCTCATCAATGCTTATAAATATCTAAAGGGTGGGTGTCAAGAGATGGGGCCAGACTCTTTTCAGTGGTGCCCAGTGACAGGACAAGAGGCAAAGGAACACAGGAAATTCCATCTCAACATGAGGAAAAACTGCTTTACTTTGAGGATGACAGAGCAGTGGAACAGGTTGTGGAGTCTCCTTCTCTGGAGATATTCAAAACCCACCTGGACGTGATCCTGTACAACCTGCTCTACATGAACCTGCTTTGGCAGGGGGGTTGAACTAGATGATTTCTAGAAGTCCCTTCCAGCCCCTAGCATTCTGTGATTCACCTGTACTTACATGGAACATATCAATTCCTCGTCTTAAGCCAGCTAAATAATTTAAGATTAAAACTCTCAGGGATTGATACTGAGATTAATACCATTCCACATCTTCACTAAGGACTTGGATGATGGGAGTGAGTGCGCTTTCAGGAAGTCTCTGGACAGTACCAGTTCAGGGTGAGTAGTCAACATGCTGGGAGTAGGACTGCTATGCAGAAGGATCTTGACAGGTTAAAAAAAAAAAAAAGAAAAAAAAAAAAGAAAAACAAACCCAAAAAAATGGGTCAACAAAAATCCCATCAAGTGCAAACACCAGGTCTTGGCCCAGGGATGATATCACACATGGCCAAGGCAGCTTTGCAGAGGACCTGAGCAGCGCAATGTACAGCTAGTTCAACCCCAGTCAGAGGTGCACCCTTGCAGCAAACATGGTTACACACAGATCATGCTGTAGGAGCCACAATAGAGTTGGCACAGTGGGGAAAACCACTTTTCCCCTCTGCCTAGCCCTTGTCAGAGGCCACTGGGAGGGCTGGGTCCACTTTGGGGCTCCCCATGGCAACAAGGACATGACCAAGATGCAATGAGCATGAAGGAGGACCCCCCAGGCGAGCAGGCAGATGGAGCACAGGACCTACAAGAGGCAGGTGGCAGATGCAGATGGACTCTTTTCAAAGGTGCACAGTGACGGGAAGAGATGTGATGGGCACAGGTAGCAAAACATCAAAGTTCAAATAGAGAAAGAAATATTTATTGTTTCCACCATGAGGACGGTCAGACAATTGGACTGGCTGTGAAATTTTCATCTTTGAAGTAAGCTGATCTAGTTGAACCTGCTTTGAGCAGGATGGAGGACTGCATGATTTGCAGGTCACTTGTAACTTAAGTTATTGCTTGAGTTTTGCTAAAATTCCGCCTTCTCTCGAAAAAAAAAAAAAAAGGACATAAATATATTCCACCCCGACACTCATACAAACACTGTCTTTAGCAGTTTGAACAACCTGGTCCTCTGAAACATGTCTCTTGTCCTTGGATTTAATTTCAGAGGACACTAAGAAAACTACCTTTACAGTAGAGTAGCTTTTACAGAATGGATAAAACTGGAAAGATACGAATCCACAAACAGTATACCAGAAAATCATTGATTACATTTTAAAATTAGAAGAGGATAGCTAATTTGATCATAGGAATAATTTATGAAGAAGTGCAAGGGATGCCACTTTGACATCTGAATTATCAATTAGAAGCAATGCATCTGAGTACTCATTCTAACAACCACCACATACAGGCAGAAAAATAAAATGGATATTATTTACTCACACTCAGATCACAGAGTCGCAGGATGACTGAGGTTTGAAGGGACCTCTGGAGATCATTCAGTCCAAGCTGAAAACATGGCTTTTCAAAAAGGTATCTTTAATAGGATTAATCTAATGGTTTTGGCAGTACCTTAATGGTTAAGAGTTAGTGTGGTAAAATTGTAAGCCTGACACCACAACATCCATGAAAACTAACAGAAAAAAAGCTAGTTTTGGCAAATTGGCAAATATAAAACTGAAAAGAAAGGCCTTTTGAGATGAACTCTAATGAAAGTTAAACACTGCTCTTTAAAGACAGTCAGCAGATCCAGGTGAGTCCAAAGGAATTAAAAGCTGCCATATCTTTATACTTATGATACACATCATTCTGTCATGAGTTTCTTAAGACACCTGAAACTTGAACTCCAAAGCTGAAAACTGAGAACCTGCATCTGGGAATGCAATAAATCCAGAATGATCTTCACAACTCCAGTTAGTCAATTTTTTTTTCTGATTAACTCAGTATCATTGGAAATGAGCATTTGTTAAGCTCAAAGTATGTTGTTTGAAACATCCGAAGTCCTCAAATTTATGCCCAGTCTATGGTAGGGTTCTGCTGAAAACCCCAGTGAATCTGCTGGTGCAGAAATCCCAAAACTCTTTGACAGTATAGGTCCCTGGGAAAGTGATACTCCGTCTAACCTAGAGTCAACCAGCTCCTACAGCCAACCAAGAAAAAGCGACATGCCATGAGTCAACCTGGAAGGAGAGCGCACAGTTTCAAAAGGCAAAAACAATGACACAATACGAGAACTACTTAAAGACAGCTGACAGCAGAAGGAGGGCTGGCTTGAACTCAGAAGTTATCCCACATGAGGAGTGCACTGGAGGGAAGGAAGTCTATAAGAAGGGACCACTGATTTCCTTAAAAGATGACATCTAGGCATCTGCTTGGAATACAGGAGGGTGCTGTTAGGAATAGGATAACACCAAAAGAGCACTGGTCACAGTCAAGAAGCACAAGGATGAGGCAGGAACTGCCAAAAAATCAAGTTTAATTCAAATTTGAAAGACTAAAAGATCTAGTTAGCAGTTCTTCAGCTATATTAAGAAGAAACAAAAAAAATAAAAAAGGGAAAAAAATAAAATCAAAGGTAAGTAGTAGAGATACTATCCAGAAGGAATTGCAGATGAAAATCATTTAGGAGCAGCCTGATAACTAAGACATAACAGTAATAGAAGAGCCGTTTTAACTAAAGAATGTTGCTTAAGAACAAATAGGCGTTTTAGCCCTGAACAATTTTAGGCTTTGAATGAAAGAAATACTCTGGATCCTCAGAGAAATAAAGCTTTGAAACAATCTCCCACAGAAATGGAGGGGAGGGGACAAAATGCTTTCAAGAAGGGCTCAACAAGTTAATGAAAGGGATTGCATGAGGCGGTTGCTTCAACAGCAGAGCAGTTGGTCCCAGTGTCCCAAGACATCCTTTCAAATTCTTTGTTCTCCTCCAGAAAAAGCCAATAAAATCCTTGCCCACCTTTATCACAATAGTCAGTATGACATTCACACACTGTAATGATTTGCAAACCTTTTTTAACCTTCTAAGTGTTATTTCATCACTATGTGCAAAAAAAAAAAACCACCAAAAAATCAAACCAACTGAAGAAATAACGAACGTTAGTGCTAAAGAACAAAAGCCTTGAAGTATTGTTCTACATAGCCTTTTCTCCTCCACATGCAGTTAATCCATCTCCCAAAATTGATTGGGAGTAAATCAAGGTTGCTAAAATACCAAATTACAAGTGAAAACACACTGAAAAGCATTTCCTCCATCAATAATGACATTGGTCCCAATTCTGAGACATGCTCAGGACACAGTTTGTTAACATCCATCAATGTTAACTTAGTTTTACAGAAAAATGGCTGGAAAAGCTTCAGTCAAAATACTTTGGCGAGATGTGCTTCTCTTGAAATGAGTGTCTCTCAGAAAACTGGTATAATGGCCAATCATTTTCTCAGTTTTAGGAAGAAGACATCACAATAGTTGAAGATTTTCAGAAATAAATGTCAATTTTTTCATTGTGAAATGAATGTTTTCTCTTGCATCAAGTATTAGAAACACAGTATTACAAGTCAAAATAGAAATGAAGTTTCAACTGACAGGAAGTAAATGAAAATTCTGACAATCAAATGAAAATTTTTTCCTGTTTGGAGTAGTCTTATACTGTAAACTATCTTTACAGCAAATTTTGACCTCTATCTCACTCTATTATCTATATTTCCAAGACTGTATAAACCCCCACATTTTTCTAAAATTGCACTATCCCTCATCCCTTTGTAAAAAGTTAAGGCAGAAGTCTGCTTTTATAAAAGTTTACCAGATGTATTAGAATAAGAATGTAAATTGAACAGAGAGAAGACCTCTCCCGACACAGTAAATAAACTTGCCTCTCAGTCAATTAAATACAGACTTAAATTAGTCGACTGAACACAGAATTTAGAAGAAAAGCTGAACTGGAGTAAGTCTTGAGGAATGTACCGCTTTTTCTATTGCAGCAAAATTGCTACAAGGCATACGTAGTTATGATCCAAGTTTAGCGGCAGGAAGAGCTGGGTCTAGGGATTTGCAGCACGTATGTAAAGGGCTTCTTTTCAGCTGTTGGAGTGTCATGTGAAAAATGGAACAATGTAACTGAAACCTCCATAAATTAAGTACTATTCTAAATTGCAATTAAGTTGTTCGCTGCTACCAGTTTAATAGTCCCTTCTTGGTTTCATCTTCAGCTTTCTGTGGCTTACATTCCTTGCTGGGATACGTCAATCTGTATAAACCACAGCAAAAATTGTTAAAATTGCGGTGTCTAGGCATACACCCAGCCAACAGCAATCAAAAACATTAAATTAAGTCTTGCTTATATGTTTTAAAAATACAACAACAGACACTACAGGCCTTGTAAAGGAGTCAAATTAAGTAAAACACTCATCTGCTGGAAATACTAAGTCCCACTTTGGGCACACAAGCACCAGCGTGAAAACTAGCATCAGCCTTGGAGTCCCAACTGACAGAGCAGAGTAGATGAGGAAGAAGCAGGAAAGCTGGTGTGGGCTTTGGGGGCACCGGCTTTGTGGGACAGCCTTGCTTGGAGGGCTGCCAGGTGTCAAAGCTGAGTGGGGATGACATCCCCATAAGGGCACATGGTTGACACACAGGCAACTGGGCAGAGGGGCTGTGAGGAAGGAGCTTCTGAGCAGCCAAAAGTCTACTGTTTCCACGACCTTGTGCTGCATTTAAAATGCAAGGATACCAACAGAAGAGGAGGGTGAATACTGCCCCTTTCTAGTGCTGCTGGAACAAAGCCACAGGCAAGCATTGAGAGAGGTCTTGGCAGAAGCTGTAGGGAGACTGGATGCCTTTGCAGGAAAGCAGCCCCCATGCAAGCAAGCGGTGGGGCTAGACCTAGAAGGGTGAACAAAGCTGACAAAGCCAAGCACTGACTATAAGTAACAGCAAGGGAGGGATTGCTGAGGAAATTCTTCATGCCTCCTGAAAGGCAGTAGGAACATCCCTGCCAGGTAGTTAGGAATCCACCAGCCAATTCAAGAGTTGTTTTTAAAGTTCATCAAAAGATTGTTTCTTGCACCACACAAAGCATCTTCTAACGTGACACTCCACTGAATGCATCCATCAGCCTAGGATCTGGTATTGGAGTGATGCTTTGTGTCAAAACAATTTGCCTGTTCAGTATTCAATCCTACTGTGCTGTTAATCTGTATTAGCTGCGGGAAGCAGGAAAATTCATGGAGTTTTCAGCTCTATCAATGCATATGAATATCTTTACATGGCAAAATCCTTGATATGAGAAACCACAGAAGAATAATCATCCTGCAATTAATAACTTCTTGATCTGGGCCAGTCCAAATCCTATTCAAGTTATCTCTCCCATTTGAGAAGGGACCCAAATTTCAGAGTTAAGTGGGTCCCCTCTTGGAGTCCATTTCTGGGCACATACAACAAAGTGATTTGGAACCGTCAGCACAGCTTTACCAAGAAGAAATCATGTCTGACCCACCTGACTGCCTTCAGTGATTCAGTGACCTTGGCTTTTTTAAGCCTCTTAATGCTATCTTTTTCAATTTTCTTGTAACCAAATTGGTACAACATGATCTGGATGGCTGGACAACTGGATGAGCAGAAAAACTGGTTGGATGATTGGTCACAGAGGGTAGTGATTACTTGGTGGTACTCTACCCAGGCTAGTAACAAGTACCAAAGGGGTCAATCCTGGGACCTGTCCTGTTTAACGTCTTTATCCATGACCTGGAGGAAGTGACAGAGTGCAGGCTCATCAAGTTTGCAGACCACACCAAACTGGGGCAAACTATCAACACACTTGAGTGCAGAGCTGACATCCTTCAGGACCTAGACAGACTGGAGGAATGGACCAACAGGAACTTCATGACATTCATCAAGGACAAATGCAAAGTCCTGAGCTCAGTAGGATTAAAACCACATAGTGGTACAGGCTGGAGACTGCCCAGTTAAGAACCCTCTATGCAACATTAGTGAGACCACATCTCCAAGACTTCCAGTTTTGGACTCCCTGATAGCAGGCAAACATTGAAAAACTAGAACAAGTCCAGCAGTAGGCCCTAAGGTGGTCAGGGTACTGGAGTACTTACCTTGTGAGGATAGTCTGAGGGACCTGGGCTTCAGCCTGGAGAAGAGACAGCTGGGGGAAATGGCAAGGAGAGAGGGCTAACAGCATTTTCCCATTCCTACAAGGAGGTTATCAAAAAAGATAAAGCCAGCTCTTCACAGCAGTGCATGTTGTGACAACAATAGGCAATGAGCATAAGCTGAAACAAGGAGTTCAGATGCTATAAAAGGGAAAGCCTTTTTACCCTGAGGAAAGTCAAGCAGTGGAACAGGATGCTGAGAGCTTGTGCAGCCACTGTCCTTGGAGGTCTACAAAACCCAATTGGATAAAGACATGGGAACCCTGCTCTGAGCAGAAAGTAGACCTTGTCCACTGAAGTTGTCTTCTAACCTGAATTATTCTATAAATTTGGAAAATACTATTTGATTTTTATAGAAAAACATCACTATAGGATGATATATTCAAAGATGTGACAAATTTGCTAGCACAGACAAACATTAGGTATATGTACACAAACTTTTCCAAAGCGGCTCTTCCTAGCATGGACAACCTATATGCATCTCAATCTAAAAAATACCACCTTAATTTCCTAGAAGGATCTAGAACTAAAACTCAGGAGTGCCTCATGGCGTTAAATCATTCATACTAGTGCCCCATATAAAAACAGTTATTTAGCACTTCATTCTGCCAACTATTGAATATTGAGGTCTTGGTCCCACAAGACACTCTCTGTAACAAACTTCATACTGCAAGTGTTATAACATCCATGAATTAGAAGTGTTAACGGCACATATGATTAAGCACAAAGTCACTAAGGACAAGTCTGCACTTTAGAAGTTAATTAGGAACACATAGAAAGTTGACCAAATGAGTCTGGAAGAGGCTAAAACAGGTTGTAGCATTTATTTCCAGGTATCATCCTACTGTATATGCTTCTTTGATTCTTACACCCTTTGGCAACAGACCTGTACTATAGCATTTGTTGATATATTGCGCTATCCTAAAACAGAAAATAAATGTAAAAAATCATATTTTACTCTCACAATGCAATTGTTGCCTTTTGGGGACAGAACAATGTTTTACTTTTACTGGAAATGGGGGGAGGGAAGACGATCCAGAGCAAGGACTTCCAAAAGATTCCTAAATCCACAGATTTTCCACTTCCATCATTTGCAAGCTTTGACCAACCACTACGGTTTGGAAGCTATCTAGATAAATGACTCACTTTTAGAATATTCCAGCTGTCACTGATCTCCCAGAAAAATGTCTGAACAAATGAAAACACTTAGCAAGACTCTGATATCTGCAGCCAGAAAACCTCACATTAGTAATTCAGTTTTATTGCAAGTCTCAAGATACTGCTAATATAAATGCACTTTGTCCCTTGGCTCAAGGAATTAGTATATCTCAAAGTCTGAGAAGGCTTCTCTACTTACCATACCTGACAATATGAACTCATAGAAATTCAAACAGCTGACACTGCTCAGCATTACAGTGAGCATATTCCCACTGGTGATTCCTAGAACCCCAACAGTACTTTTGGAATCAGGGTTCTGAAAGCCAGTTTCCAGATTTTTATTCTGCAAAAGGACTTGAATTGCACTTCCAAGTGCAGACGTGAATGGCAAAATGTGGGTTTTTTTGCCATGACTGCATTCAAGCTTAGTACTGTATAGCTGCAGTTCTGAAATAACATTTAGCTATTCTCTAAGGTGACAGGGTGCCTTTATTTCAGAGCTGCCTACTCTGTGCATAAAAACATTCAAAAAGCATTACTTCCATCGCATGGGAAGGAGAGGGAAGCTTTCAATCATTTGCAGATTCAAGTTACTGCAGATAGTTAAACACCTGATTTATGGGTACAGGCTCTGTTTGCCTCTGCACATTATGGTAGGAGGACTTCACATTTTGTTTTTTGTGGCTCCAATTTTGCTTCAACAAGTCAATTGTGAGTGGAAGTAACCAAATAGCATGTAAGATGCCAAGTAGAGGCCTCTGCAAACTTGGCAGAGAGTGTACATACTTGTTAGTCTTAAGTTTGCTGTTCTCATTTTAATCCCCCGTGCTTCTAGCATCTGCAAATTGTTTAGCAAATTTAAGTCCTTCATTTATCCACTTACAACCTAGTCTGCTTTCCTATAATATTTTATCATCAGATTTGTGGAGCTGCCATTGTTGTACTTGGATATTAAATGAAGTTGAATAGTAAGCGACGTTAATCTTTAAGCATTTGCCACCAAGAAGGTGCGGGTATCTATAACAACATGCTGCTTATTTAAAATATTGCTGCCACAAATCAGGGGACAATAGGAAATACTAACAGCAAGTTTGAAAGGGAGTTAAATACAGCCATGTATTTCAACTCCACCATATCTCAAACCATACTAGTTTATTATTTTATCTATGATTCTATGATTTTATCCCTGCAAGTTACATTACCATAATGGGTAAATATTATGTGCTAGTGAGATGTTAACTACCCTGCAAATGATTGAAGATTACTTAAATTATTTATCTTTGGGTTTTTTCCTAACACAAAACCAATTGGGAAAGATGTGTGCATCTTGGTACATTCTTGAGCAAATTTCCTGTGACACACAAGCTATCTTCCTGGCATATTTTCCTATGTTCTTATGATCATTTCACCTACCCTTCAGTTCATAGTGATATATCACTGGATGGAATTATTACTAGTGTTTCAATGTATTAATATGCTAGTTTTCCCCTGTAGAAAGGAGCAAAGTATAACATGATAATATTACACTATAGACAACGGCATTTTTCTGGAAAACATGATACAAAACTGTCTTTAGTAAAAACCCACACAAACACTGAATAAACAAACAAGTAAAGTTTAGAAGCAGCTTCCCATTTTACCTACAAAAAAAAAAAAAACGGAAGAGAGAAATAAATACAAAGGGTCTGGCATGCAGTGAAGCAAAAAGAATCCTTCCCTCACTTCAGATTTCAATGAGTTGCACATTTCCAGACAGCTGTTCTGTTTCAAACAAACGGGCAAAGCCTGCCTCAGGATACGAAGGTTTTTCTATTAATACGTTTTTGGCTAGATAGGGGTAATCTGCCACAGAGTACTTCTATCTCTATATCCTAATGAACTAGGATTATGTTTCCCATTACTCAACCCCCCCACTCCCAAACCACAAAACAAACAAACAAACAAAACCCCACTCCACCCCAGACAAGGAAACCAACAAAGCACAGACCAAACCAAAACTAAACTGTTAGGAAACAAATTCATATTTTAAGTAAAAAATATTATGGGTAGCTTTATTGCCATGGCAGAGCATTGTTCCTCGAGTCTTGCCTTGCAATGAAAGTTTCTCTTGCCTCGCAGATCTGATTTCCAGCTCCTAGATGAATTGCAAAAGTGAGTCCTATGGCGTTCTGGGTAATTCACTTGGCTCCCACTGTTCTTCCAGCCCTTCCAAGACTGCAGCCGTTCCAAGGCAAGCACAAAAACCCAAGCATATTTGCCATTTGATGTACTATGTAAGCAAATAACATGTCTTTCTTCTGGAAAGAGATGTAAGTCTGACAACTGTGTAGGGGAGATTGGCCTTACTTCAGGCTGCTTAATTTATTTCAGACCTGAACAGCTAAATGACTTAATCGGTCTCAGCAGCTGACCACTATGATTTGATGACCACATATGGCCAAACCCTGAGGGAAAAAGAGGGCTGGAGTTAGCATGACAGCCAGAACTTTTAAATGCACAAACAACAGGTGAGAATATAAAATCATCTGGTTACCTAAGATGGGCAGCTGCAGACATAGAAAAAACCAAGGCAGCTGTTTGCAGTTGGTAGTATTGACTGTTAGAACACTAGTTTTCCTTACAAACTTACATATTTGCAATAGATATCCCCAGAAAGATGTCTGGAAATGCACATAGGGATCTTAATTCCCTTTAAAAACAAAATTCCATAGTAATTCAGCTTATCTGTAACAGATGGTCATTTTTAGAAAAATACATGGAGTTCCCATCAAAATTCAACTAAAAGATTTGAATGGCAATCTGATAATTACATTTAATTCATAGCATCTTGAGACTAGATACCGGCCATTCGAACAGCAAAGAACAACATACTACTTGACACAGATGCCAGCTGAATAATGCCACCAGACAAGAAACTTGAGAATTCAGATCACAATCTGTGCTGCAAGACTTGAAATCTGCATTTGTTTTGGACAACTAAGAAGAACTCTCCTCTTTCCATGAAAAAAGCATGCTACTAGTCAGAAAAACTGTTCATATATAACAAAAGGAACAGTAGCTGACTAGTGGGAGAGTTACAGAGTTACTGATGTCTGAGGAAGAGAAAGCAATTTGGATATAGAAAACAAACAGCTGCAAAATTACTGTAAGACTTTTTATTTCACATTTGCCAGAACCAACTTTCCAATATTAAATTATAGATCTACAATTTTTTTCTAAAGACTGAAAGAAAATACAGAACAAGCAAAAGATATGAAAAGATTCACCAAAGGGGTTTGAAACAACAAATAACAGCAGAGAGTGAATAAATGGCTTAAAAATGGTAAAATGCTGGAGAGATAATTTTTTGTCAACCATGAAGTATAATTTGACATGAATGTTATTTCTGGCAATGGGCATCCATAAATAGCATCATGCTAGCATGCCAGAAAAAGCCATTGCCAATTAAACAAATTCAACCCTTTCTTTTCCGCCCTTTCCCTCACTATATTCAACAGCTCTGCAACAAGGAACATAACACTGAATTTTAACTAACAGCAACATACTTGGAGAGAGCCTTCCTGAAACCTCCTGAAGCACAGGGCAAGTAAAAAAGTTGAGATCTATCAGGGACAAAACTTATCTATCGCACCCTTTGGGTGAGACAGACACATGGAATTTAATTCAATTTCATCCATCCTGCCTCACAGCTCCATCCCCCATCTTGTATGGCAACAGTAATATGGACCTTGAGGAGACTTTGTTACAGCTGCAGTGCCGTAAAAGAGCAGAGTTTACCAGCTACACAAGTAGGCCAGCCTCACCTGAACCAGATTTAAAACTACAGGCAACAGAACAGAATCAGACCATCTCACACAGAAATCAAACACGCTCCTTAAAGACCATGGGGCTCAAAAAGATGAGTGGGAATCCTTCCTTCTGTTAGCCTTCCATACTTCTAGGATACTCTGCCTAGATGTACCAGACAGGGTTAGCTTTTGATGGGTTAAAATGGAGCGAAAAGTTTTTCTAGGATAAATAACGTGTACTGGGGGTTGAAATGAACCATATTTCCATATTTGAGAACAGTAGGCCCTTTTTAAATCATGACTTAATTCCACACAGGAATGGAACAATTTGGTTAGAATTTTCAATGTCATCTCAAAGTCAATCTCAAGTTATTCAGTAGCCAAATTCTGTAATAAAACAAGCCCTCAGGTGAATTATTGTCATCATCAAATCTTTAAAGAGATTGATTGGAAGTTTAATGCTTGTAAAGATGTTTTTATAATATTTAACTAAGAGGGGCAAAAAATTTTAAGTGATGCTTGAGTTTACAAACATACGACAAGGACTTAACTTTTGGCATAGATAAGTGAACAAAATGCTTTGAAACTCAATGTCAAGGCTAACAGCTGACCGATCTAGATGTATTCAAATGGAAATATACTGGTGCTGTAAGAGTTCATTTACTTTTTGCTGCTTCTTTTACCAAGGAAAAAGAAAGGGTCTAGACTTTGGACTACAGTCACCTGCACTTTTGGTTGAGTAGCCAATACTGCAGAGAAATATTTCAGTGTAAGGAAACCATTGATCATAACAATATTTGTTAGGTCATAAAAATCTGATTATACTGCAACAAGCCTGTTCTAAATCAACTTTAAGTATTGGATTTTAATACTGTGCGTGCAGCAGACAGTCACTGAGAATTATGATCTACTTTGTTTATGCTCATTTTGAATGCTTTTCTCCTCAGATGATTTACAGTTTTATTTTCTCTTTCAAGGCTCAGTTCCTAGAATTCTTAAACTGTTCCAACTCAACCACTTCCCGATCGTCCATTAGATTTTTCATTGATGTTGTGATCTTACAGTGCCCACTCAGCATTCCTATCGCTGACTCATTTTCACATGGCAAGCAAGTTTTGACCAGTTACTATTTCACCCCAAAACTGAGGTCTATATTATCTGTATAAGGCAACTTGCCAGTATATGTGCTGTCACAAACTGGGCTTCTCATTTTACAGTATCCTCCCAGGGGCCACTGTAAGACTTGTTTGGAGATTCCAACCTTTAGTCATGCTTAGTCCTGCAATCCTCGAGCATCCAGTCTCCTCGAAATCCCACATCAGTTTGACAATACCAGGAGTGCAGGTAATACCTCTACTTCCCTCACATTTCCTCCCAATTTATGCAAAATATCTCCTGCCTTAAAGCATTCTTGCAAAATCCACTCCTCCTAGAGTCAGGAAGAACTCGGAAACAAAATACATGCTCAACCTGCAAGAGACTAAACTAGAATACGTTAGTCGCATCCATGTCAATACTGAAAAAACATCCATTCTTCCCAATACAGAGGCAAGGCATTTACAGAAGGCTCTTAAGAAGCCCAAGTATCGCTCTTCCAAGTCTGAGAGACCGGTCTCGATGAACCAGAAAGGCTACTCTCAGCAATATTTCGCAATAAATACAACCAGAAACATTACTACCTTCAAAATAACACTGGAAGGGGATTCCATGGTACTGTTGTTTTAACTATCACAACTGACCAGTTTGAAAGAGGATCACTTAAAAGTTTGCACGTACACCACAGGTTCCATAGGAAGACAAAGAAAAAAAACCTGCTAGAATCACAATTCTTTTTTTCCTCCAGATTTATATACTGTTGCCTACAGATAGTTACTCACAAATACATCCAGAATATCTAACTTGTTTTAAATTCAGGTGTTAGCTTGCAGCAGAGTCACTACCTTTTAGTTTGTTAAAGACATGCTACAGTTGCAAGAGTTGTTTTTAAATTAACTTTTTAAAATTGCTATAATTTATATTATGTTTTCTTACACGTAAGTTTCATATATAGAGACAGTAAGAGAAAAATTAAGATGCATGTTATTAATGTAAGTAATACGCAGGCTTGCACATATGCTTTATCACTTGAAGATGTGATAGATTGATTTGAGTTACGATTATAAGAATCCACTGATCCACCAATAGTCCAAAAGGGTTAATGATCCCTCTTAAATTTTACATAATTAGCATGACCACACAATGTACAGTAACACCTGGAAATACAAATACAAAAGTGTAGATTGTTGCCATTTTAGCACTCCTAGACATGGAGAAAGCTACAGTGTTAACATATCCACTCAATTTGCTGGAATCTATGAATCCCCATATGATTTTTCCCCCCAGAATGTGTGGTTAGCCTTAAAATGGCACAGCTTTTGCTTCTCACATATGTATCACTCATCTGATCATACAACAATGCAGCATAACACTTAAATGCAAATTACACCTTTTTTTCTCCCAACAATTCCCATAATATTCATGCTATTCACATTACTAAACAAATGTATTTGTACTCCTCAGTTTCTTGTTAGTGTGGTTCTCTTTGAAGTCTCTTAGTAGCTCCTAGAAAGTTAACGAACAACAACAATCCTCTGACTTTAAACTACTTCAAGTTCAGTCAATAGTCAAGTCTCAAAAAAACCCAAAACCAACCCAAAATAACGCCACCCAACCCCCCAAAAAACCCATATGCTATTTTTTCCCCATTATTTTGGTACCTCCACAAAGTGACTAGAAACAAGTATCCTACATCATTAAGTTACATCCACTTTGTGTAAATGCAGATAACTCCATTAGATAAAAGGCGTGTGAGAGTGAAATCAGGCCCATCAGTCACTGTGTAGCTTGCATACAAAGAAATATGCTAGCAATGCACTGCTCGGCCTCTTCAAAACACAACAAAACAAATTGCATCAGCTGATGAGCACAGACTAATATTACTGTACACAGAAAGCAGTGCTTGACTTGTAATATCAGATCTAGTACATTAAAAAAAGGCTAACACTTATTAGCATCCAAAACCAAAATATACTGTGCATTCTTTCAGGTAACAGATGCCTGTAAGAGACCATTAAACCAATATCTTATTGGGAAATTCCTGGATTAACAAAGTAACACACACAGACTCCTCCTCTTGTGGCCACCCACTGACTGTAATGCCTCCGAGAATAAGTTATATATCATTGTTATATAAATCACAGCTCATTACTGAGTCATATAATCTGCCTACAGAAGAAACAAAAATGTCATGTACTAGAAAGAATAAATCTTTCTGCCTAACAGTACTTTTCTTCTCCACTACTGTATTTATCACTCATAGTTCCCATCTAATATTTATCTCACACAGTTATGAAATTCATAGCCAGTGTTTAGACACATCTTAATTCTTGCAGAGTGAGCACCATCACCCTGAGGGTAAGGGTCAAATTTTGCTCTCACATCAAAGCAATGCCTTAGAAGCCCAGAGTTAAACTGAGATAACATGAACAGAACTGAACCAAATAACTTAATATATTGGTGATCAACTAACAGTCTGCCAGCTGTGCTACTGGAAGAAAGTAAGTTATCTGCCAATTTTTGAGCAGGTATGCACTCTCAACATGAAAAACCAAGACTCTTGAAGCCAGGGGATTATGTTTAGATGGCTTCTGTATTACTTTCACTAAAGTACATTTTCTCAGGCAGACTATATATGGTCAGAGAGCATTATCTGGCTGATGCACATTTAGGAACATAGGTCTCCACATTAAAACAAAAAGAGTTTTTGGTTTTGATCAGTGTTGCATCTAACAAAGATTTTACAGGCACACTCCTTTCCAAGTAGGATTGAACCCTACATGACAGGTCTTTGTGGGGTTAGTGCTTTGTACAGCAATTTCTATAAAACATTGAACAATCCTCTGCAAGCAGAGGGTGAGAAAAGAGTTCACAACTTCTACATGATCTCCGAGAAAAACTAACAGCCAGAGTCACTATTATTGTCTTTCATGTTTCCACGACAGCTAATCCTGCCAAAATAATCCCAATAATTTCAGAATGTTTCCTTTTTCTGAACTTCCACATTTACAGTGAAGGATAACTTAAGATACTGCCTTTTGCACCAATTGTGTTGATAGACCTCCCTGCAAATCCATGGAAGGATATTTTGAACACCCTCAGAACAAAACTCGTATCACAATAGCCAGAAATAAGACAAGCAACATTTTTGACATTATAATGTGTCACGTTTGGCAGAAAACTTGTTTAAAGACAATATTGAATTTAAATTGTTTTAATCTTTATCCAAGGTAAGAGTTTAGCTTATTAATACACAAGTTTTTCAACTATTTCTTCTGCATAAAAGACATGCAGGTTTCATTTCTTATCAAGCTGATACTGCGCTGGTATTTGCTGTCATATTCAGAAAAAACATTCATTGTGCTGTTCACCATAGGAGAAAAACATCAATGATAATAATCCAAACAGCATTTCTTCTACACTTACAAGTTGCTGCTGTGTTTTTAGAAAATGCATAATGCTACCTTCACATCATAAAAGATAAAGATAGGTTCCAAGTAATCACATATCAAACATTTTATGTACAATATTTCATCTATTAAAACAATATTGTTCATTTTAACCAAAACAATTTTCTAGTTGTACAGCTAAGACATGACTTCAAAACTCATATGTAAATCCCTGAGTCCGAGTTGGGAGTCTTCGTTTGAAACCTATCATTTAAACAAGTGCTCATGAAGAAAATTTGTCATGTAAGACATTTTTGCAAAGTAATTTTCTATCATTGGAATTGTTTTTTCACCCTACACTCACTGATAGTTGTGTTCAATCTGATGCATATGAGCATTGCTGTTACACTTTGTCACGGTTTCTAGTGAAACATGCCAGTTTCCAGCCATTCAAGAACTACAGCTGTTAACTATAATTCTCATTTAAATCTGCATTCAAATAACAATGTTACTTCAGTATTTCAAAAGATATCTTACAACAAACCCCCTTAATCAGAAAAAAAGTATCCCCACTTTGCATGAGCAATGTCCATTAGAAACCCCCACTAATGAATAAATGAGATTCTTCAAAGAATTAAAAAAGTCTCAAATTTCAGACTCCAAACTGAGTTAAAACCCCAGAGACAAACGGCAGGTTTTAGTTGATAATCCACCACAAGACAGTCTCATCATTTTCATTAAGAATAGTATCTGGAAAGAGATTTGCACGAGAAATGATGGCTTCCTGACCACAAAGCACTTGACTCCCAAGAACCTACTGTTCTGTCAAATCTCTTAGCCTCCTCTAGGAAAGACGCAAGAGCAGACTAGCTTATTGTTCCATGTCAGAGCTGCTCAAAATTTTTACTTTTCCTGGCATGCATGTTTCCTCCTTAGTTACACTCACAGATCTGAATCTAATCTGAAGAGGAAGCACAACTCAAGCTGACAATGTTATTGCAGCCTGCTCGCCTTCCGAAACAAAGTAGTCCATAAGAAATCAGAGGAAAACAGAATGCAATTGATTGTGTTTCATGAGCCAGAGCATGGAAAACAGTGGAATAACACAAATAGGATAATGATCAAAAGATATTTTTCTAGTAATATCAACTAGTGCCATAGAATTCATCAGAATTTAATAGAAACTTTCAGATTAGCATTTGGTAGTTTGTGTTCATGTCTTCATTTTCCCCCCATCTTACTTTGTGGCAACGTTGGTCTGGTAAAGCTTTAGCAACCATAGATGGATACCCTTTAAAACTAATGTCATAAATAGAAAGTTTATTCCTAGGCAACCTAAGTACGTTGATAGTCACCACCGGTCTTCTATGTGTCTTTGACCACAGCAGAACCATTGGGAGCAGTATCTTTAGTTCCATCTTGAAAGAGAAACTCCATCCAACCACCATTGCCCAGTGAGGCTGAACCCAGGCCCATTAGGAATACAATTCTTTTGTGCTAGGTGCTTCAGGCGGAACACACTACAACTACTCACCATTTTTGGCCAATAGGAGTTTGGGCTAAGTTTGAACTGCTGTTTTAAAAAAAGATCAAAAAAAAAGGCAGTAGTTTTCCCTGTTTCCTCAATTCATGTTAAAAAAGGAATGTAAGTCCCAAAATTGAAAACTGGACTCCTTATGCTTTAATGTGCATGTGTCTTGCTTATTTCTCCCTCCTCCCAGGATGTGGAGGGCATTACTTGCAGTAATATTCTTTTGAAGTGCTGCTGTTTACAGAACCATTTTCTTTATTCATGTTTCTGAAAAGAGAAACCATGCTAAGTAATTCTCCATTCTCTTATCACATGCATAGGTTTAAGCTATTCAGTCAACTCTGCAGACTATACCTGTCCGAACGTGAAACTGCATTTGGTTTTTATTGTACGTAGGCCGAGTAAATCAACATCATGCTCCAAGTAGTACTTCTGCAACTCCTTTGAAACAATAGTCATTGGCTACCTATTACATTTCTACCAAAAATTCTTCCTTTGACTAGTATAAGAAAAAAGCTGGTAGCACATGCCTGATTAAAGCATCTTTCACACAATATTTTCACTAAGCCATACTTTGGCATGAGACTTAAATTATTTTTGAAAAACACACTGTCATCTTTCTTTAAAGCAAAGCCACTATAAACACCACCACTGAGCAACAGGCACATGGCATAATACCTACCTGTTCTGTTTCAAAACAGACCCTACATCAAAACATTTCCATCCTTGTTGCCTGAAGTGATCACAAAACCAATCTAACACTGGACCATCTCACTGAAAGCCCATCCTCCCATGCAAGACAGTGGATTTCCATGCTGCAGTGGGAGAGAGCAGCAGGTAACACTGCTCTCAGAGCACGGTGCTCAGTGTAGGTCTCACGCTGAATTGGACCCACTTCTGTGGGGGGTGGGGGAATTTGAAGAAACCAGGCAAATGGTACTCTGACCTTTGCTCTTAAAGAAAATAGAAAACACCACAGAGGCCTGAAAGTCTCACTGGGTGGCACATGTAAGCCCCTTTACACAAAGCTTTGTTTTTCTCCTTCAGTAACGCTTGAACAGAGAAAGCAACACGCCAGCAAGAAATTGTATTGCCCAGCTATCTGATACTGCACACTCGCTGGAGGCTTCCACTCCGATTACCAAGTTGCACTTGTTTGAGTCACAATATGTTTCTGTAAAATATTTGACTGTACTTGGAAGAAAGCCTGAACAGCATTTGCTCTTGTTACAGGAAGAAGGTACCATGAATAAAAGTCAGGCTTCTTTTTAGGAAAAGTGGGAGATTATCAAGTGAACCTCATCGGCAGTGTTTTGAAACATCCCATTTTCTGATAGACTGGTGGTTCTCACTCAAACACAGCAAATCTCTCTGAGTGCTCTGCAGTTAGCCAGCCCTGAGATAATTGTCGCTGCTAGATTATGTCAGTGTAACCAATAAAAGAACTTTGAGGCTTCTGTTTACATACAGCCCCTAAGGTATTTTCTTTTTTAAAAGGTTGCTTCAAAAGGGTGTCAGCATGACTTCAGCATTAACATTAAGAGCTCCATTTTCAAGCAGGGCTTCTCTGACCTGACCTAATGAAATAACTCATCCACAAATGCAAGCAGTATTTATGGAATCCCTGCATGATCTCAAAACTAGAGTCATTATTTTTCCATATTTGCAAAACAATTTATATTTATTTTACTTAAATGCATCCTCCCTCTTCTTTGCAGGAAAAGCCTATTATTTTCACAGCTGAAAGCAATAATTTCTAAATGGAAAAACATTTCCAAATGAGAAACTTCTGATTATCACCAGGATGCTCAATTGTTATTTTGTTTGGTTTTTGTTTGTTCCCTTCCCCCCAAAAAAACCATCTGCAAAGAGGGTGAAATTTAAGTGTATGTAAGGACACACATTTACAGGAAAGTAGCTCTTCAAAGCATTTATGGTTTGTCCAAAAAAACATCATTAATACAGTTCACGTTTGGTATCACAAGTGTGCACTTCTATGCCTAGGACAGGAAAAGTACTTTTCTCCTAGAACTTGGGAAAGGAATGTGAACATCTTTCAAAGTCTTATTTATTGAGTAACAATGACAATCATACTGTTATTAATAAAAGTCACAAATCAGAGGCTAGTTTCTGCAAGAACAATCTTTCCCCTAAATGTCCTTAAAGGCTGAATTCTGCTAAATGAAAAGAGTAGTGCTGGTTTTATACAGTCTCTTCTCCTCTGCTGTTCCCAAAGCTGTTCTTAGGCAACCACTAAGCAGTAATCATACAGTCAAATATTACCTAGAATATGCCAAATCTCTGTTCACAAATCTTGTGCCTATGCAGATGTAAATATTCTGAAGTCCATTCATATCAGAGCAGTTGCAAAAGATTCCTGCATTAGTCTAATACTGAAAAGCTTGAATAACTTGGACAACAATTACCAGAGGGAAAGGCTTGAAGAATGGAAACATGTTTGGTTCAGCACAGAAGGTCATAAAATATAGATCATTTAATATCATGGGAAAGCAGAATATATGCAGCTCTCCAGAAAATAATCAGGAGGTTACATTAACTACAGCCTTCTTTTTCTGCTTGGCACTTCACCACAATGCAATGACTGCTTTTTCAACTGCTAGTAGGATTTAAATTAGATTTTCCTAAATTGAAAAGAATGATATTCCAACCCAAACTATTCTATAATAGCAAACTGAATTCAGGTAACAGTCTACGTAATCATAAAGCGTAGTTTTTCCACTAGATGTCAGGGAAGAACTCAATCCCATTTTCACAAAAGATGTTCCAGAGGCAACTTTCCGGTGCAGCCAGCTAGAAAACCAGGATGGGCTGTTACTCCTTCCTTTCTAGGAGCAATTGAGAGAAAAAGTTAAAGGATTCCCCCATCAGAAAACATTATGGCAAGTTGGTGGACTACGTCCTTGTGTCTAAGTCCTAGAGGTAATAAAAGTAGCAGAGCTGACCATGACTAAGAAAAATGCAGTAACAAAATATCCAGCACACTATTTTTCCTCTTAGCATAATTTTATGGGTAACACTACCATCTACGAGTTATGGCTGGCTAAAGTCTTTCAGTGTTTTTATCCCTTTCTCCTGACGGCTATAAAATGGTTACTGTACAACAGTATATATTATTTTAGGTTAACAGTAGGAAGAGTAATGTTTCTGGACTAATAACTACAATACATTCCTTAACAGATCAGAATTCCTTCGCTACAAATGCCACATTCACAGAGGAAACTATCAGAAGAGCAGCATGTGTAATCAGAGTAGTCAACTCAAGAGTTGCTATTCCCGAGAAAGGCTTGCTTCTTGGCTTTACCCAAACCAAATCTACCAAGAATGAAATTTCACAAAGTGGATTTTTAAGACACCAACACACACTTCCAGGCCACTAACTAGGCTTATGGATTCAGTTCTACAGACAAAAGAGGGTATTTCAAAAGCTTAACCACAACCACTTCTTCTCAATATCCCTAACTATTACTAAAAAAAGCCTGGTGTTCCTCCATTCTGAAGTACACCCATTTCAAAATCATACCCATGAAAAGTGGTCCCAAAGAAAAGGAATATATTCACACCGGATGTGAATTCTTTCCACAGCTGGCACAAGGATACATCACTGCTGGTGGCAGAACAGCTACAGACATTCATTTTTTCATTGCGGCCATGAAAGTGGCATGCATTTATGTGGAGGATGCTTAACTCCACCAGGAAAATCAAGAGAAGAAACCAAAAAAATCAAATTATACTGTAGAACCTGCACTATTGAAAAAACAGTTTTACCCAGAGGCACCCCATACAATCCCACAGAACTGCTACCTCGGAAAGAAACCAAGTAGAACCATGGTGGTGAGGTAACACTATGCTTGTCCTTTTGCCAAGAAATCTGGCTCTACATAGCTTCACAAATTCCTGCACAAAAAAAAAAAAAAAGGATGAAGAAAGAGAGGCAAGGACCAGGAACACCACAGAGGAAAGATTCCCTCTGCACAAGCACCAGCAGTAACTAAACTTTAAAAGTTAAAAAGCAATCTTTGTCCTTGAATGTTAGATCATGGTTAACTGTTTAAGTGTCTGTTAAAAGAAGGGTTGTATTTTGGGGGTAGAGGGGGTTGGGTGGTGGGGAGTAATAGTTACGGGGATTAAGCCCCCTTTACTTTGTAAATTTCCTCAAGGCCTTACAGCAAAGGATAATGAGAAACAGCACAAGGTTGCAGATTTGGGAAAGAAAAAAAAAAAAAGGGGGAGAGGTAGGCATGCACAGGAAATTAAATTAATTTCTATGGGTATAAAATGGAATGTAGACAAGGATAAATGAAGTTTGGAGTTTTAAAGATCCAAAAGGGCACAACTAAGTACGGTAAGCATATGAGATTTAAGGGAGGGAAAAATAGAGGCAAGGACATGAAGATAGAGAGACGAATGTTACATTCTATTTCTCATCGCCAAGCCTAAATACCTGAAAGCAGGGTTGTGCTTGCCAGAGAGAACCTTCAGTGATGATGTGAATGACAAGGGGAAGGAAATTCAACATGTGGAACTACTCAGTAGTTTTTACACAGTTAGTAACGGTCTTCCCCACCCTAAGAACTCTGTGCAGGTTCCAGTAGAATTAATTCCAATGTATTTACAAGCAGAGGACACATCCTAACCGGGTTAGGATAAAAGCTGGACTTCGGGAGAATTATAAGCAAGTGTCCTCCACTCCATCTTATAACAAATTCTCTGTATGGTTTTAGAGCTCAACAGAAGCAGCTCCATTCTCTTCAGCTTCATATTCGCAAGTCCTGAAGGTGATCATCACTCCTTTTCTTTCCCTGCACACTAAATGGGCAAACAGATTTGCTGGTGGGTACCTAGCCATACATTTTGTGGCACAATTCAGTGGTGCACACCAGCAGAAAAACACCTTTCAGTAGACAAGAGCGCTGATGGACTATACCCCACCCTGAGACGTAACCATAAAATCGGATGTTCCTACACAACAGTTGACCCTCATATCACTGACCAGGTTTAATTAAACCTGTGATGCCAACTCTGTATTTTACACTGAGCCAAGAGTCCTGCAAATAAGTTGGTACCAGTGCCTTTTCCACTTCCTCATGAGCCCATATAGGAAAGTAAAGAACATGTTCTCAAGAAGGGCAAGTTCTTCAGCTGTAAATGAGGCACTGATGCTCTACTTACCCACTACTACCAACGGAACCTCCTTCAGACTGGAAAATGCATAGAGGGCCCAATT
The DNA here is from genome assembly GCA_013397275.1 of Burhinus bistriatus. Classification (NCBI taxonomy): domain Eukaryota; kingdom Metazoa; phylum Chordata; class Aves; order Charadriiformes; family Burhinidae; genus Burhinus; species Burhinus bistriatus. The sequence goes on along the minus strand of VYXH01006079.1, from coordinate 55,514 downwards.
CTTTAAAAAACCCACATTTATGAATATGTGTACACACACACACTCCTGCGCTCTCTCAAACACAAAGCCATCTTCAGATGGTTTCTTCATATCCTAATGTCATCAAAACATGAATACATGGGAACTCCAATGTCAGGGTACAAGATAGTACACAGCCAACATCGGGAATATGATGAAATTGAAGCAAGACATCTCTGGTCAGGTTTTATTACACTGATGAATAATAAAGTCCTGCTTCAGTCAATAGGTTTGCCTGTTCAAATAACATGTTGCAATTATTCAAAGTTCCACTGGTGAGAAGTCATCTTTGTCAGATAAGGAAAGGGAGCAAGGGAAGCACCAAGCTCTCTCCCATTTTTAGTGCAGCAGGAGATGCTCTCTTTTGACCCCCGAGAAAAATGAGACGTGATGAGTTAGTGCTGCCCTTGCTCTTAGTGCATTTCACTAATTTATATGAAATGTCAAGCATATAGTATTGCTCACAAAGAATTTTATATATTTTAATATGTTGCAGTGTGAAGCAGTATGCTACGTTCAGAGCAAAAACTTCTATCCACAGTGCTAAATCCATGAATAAATGAGACAAATCTATTTAAAAAAAAAAGAGTACAAGACTATCTTGGTGTGGCAATGGTGTTTTCCAGTGTCCAAATAAGACTGTTACATTTAAGCCTTTATAATCAAAAGCTTGTATTACTTTTGTTTTTTACATTAATTCTTTTCTATTTGGCAGGTTACTTAATATAAACATAAAAATGTAGAGATTAATGCTGCTATGCCAAACAGACATTTTTGTCTATGCAAGAAACATCTAATTATTTTTGTCTATGTAAGTAATGAACATAGTCTAAGTGGAAGTCAGTATTATCTAAAGCATCACCGCAGTAGAATAATTCTGAACTTTCTGAACCAGTGATTCTGTGTACCGATTCTCATGTTGTCAAGGATTAGTCACAATGACATATTTAAGACATCAGTTTACAACTGAAAAAGCAGCCCCAAAACATTTGACAAGATATCTGCAAAAGCACAAAGAGTAAGACAAGTTCAGCTTGCCACTAACAGTGGGGAATAGGATAAGTCATGCTTTAGACTTGATAAGACAGCAGTCACCTAATCGGAACATGCAGGAGCACCTTCTTTTCTGTAAGTCACTATCCATTTTAACATTGACCAGATAATTATCATCATTGCAACATTTCTTCTGCATTGATGATGACTGAGACTGAACCATACATTTACAGAAAGAAAACTCTGCATCAGCGTTAAGAAAGCGCTGACATGGCTTACAATCTTAACTAACTGTCCATACTGAAAGATTCAGCTTTGATATTAATGACTGGTGTTCCTCAGGGGTCGATACTGGGACCGGTACTATTTAATATCTCTGTTGACGACATGGATGTTGGGACTGAATGCACCCTCAGAAAGTTTGCCAACAACACCAAGCTGTGGAGAGCGGTTGACATGCTGGAGGGGAAGGGATGCCATCCAAATGGACCTTGACAGGCATGACAGGTGTGCCCATGCCAACCTCGTGAACTTCAGTAAGGCCAGGTACAAGGTCCTGCACATGGGTTGGGGCAGTCCCATGCACATATACA
>VYXH01006079.1:0-53052 GCA_013397275.1 Burhinus bistriatus | reverse complement strand
GGGGGGAACCAAACCAAAACCAGACACAGCCATGCATTCTTCTCCCCAGACACATGACTAAACCAATATATTGTTTGAAGTGGATGTATCCTCATTTAAGATTTGCAAGTAGCCACCCCCATACAGGGTATGGGGCATACACTGAGATTTCAGTTACCATACAGCAACACTGCATACACACAGATGCTGACAGGATCTCTCATCATATATAACCACGGGATCCTCCATCTACTTGGGATGTACCTTCAATTTTGGATATACTGATGCAGTTTTGCTTTCTTTTTAATTTTCCAAGAATCACTTTCCTCAGTGGGTAACTAGCTGATCACTTGGAAAAGCCAGTAATTTCACCTCAGTCATTAGTAAGTTAAGTCTTCAGAGTTAGCAGAACTACCTAAATTTTTAACTTCTTTCTGCTGCTGAACTACCAAGAAACATCACTGACCTTGAAATTTGAACTGATTAAATACTTTCCTCCTTGGAGGGTGAATGCACTGTATTCAAATACAACTTTTTTCTTGGTTTAAAACAGAACTGTATTCAGAGCCTATGCAAAATGGATTTTTCATATTTAAGAAATAATTACTCAGCAACCAATTTTGCATCTTTGGGCTTAACTTTAAATTTTTAAACCTTCAGTATTTAAAGAGTACATAACACAGGGAGGAGAGCTAGACTTACATTTTTACCAAAGAAGAGGTATTCCAAATTCAACTCTACATTTTTGCATCTGTATAACAACTCTGATGTAAGCATACTTAGAGAGCCATAAAATTGTTATAGTGCAACAGTTTCTCAGTATATCATGATACTAATGAATAACACAGTATTTGCAGTGGAGAAAAAAAGATTTTTTTTTTTTCCTTTTTTGAGAGAGAGATATTCTAGCAATCTTTTCTCCCAAAGTGATTGTACATAATTACAATACTACAGAAAAATAAAAAATTTGCCTGTACAGATCCTCTTAGTTACTCTTTTCAGTTAAGGACATTTATTACTTAGTAGTTTGAAAGTGTTGCTTATTGATCCTATAGTGAAAAATCTATTGAAAAGTAAGTTTTAAACCATTTTGTTTTTATGAAACAAATATCCTTCAAGTCAAATTAGTACATGGTGTAATACCACATTCAGGATCTCTGCATTTATTTTTTGTGCCTGCTAAAAAAAAGTAAATGCTTCTAGTACTGGGCTTTTATCCCTGTTCTCTTGAGGATAACGTCCTCCAGATAGTTTGGAACACAGTTCTATCACCATGCAGAGTTTCAAAACCTTGAAATGAAGAGTTCATAATTGAAATACTGGCAGAACCATATCAACAGTTCCACAAACTGTATGTTTAACTATAAATTAGTGTATTTATTAGCATTCACTTATACACACTTAAAAATCATATTGCTATTTTGAATTTATGCATGGCAGATTGAATCCAATAGCTCAGCTGTGTAATTTTGATACCTCCAAACACAAAAATGAAACTTCAAGTCATATCTTTTAAGTGTTTATAAATACATGACATTTACATCAAGTCTTCAGACAAGCCATACAAACAACTAAGATAAAAACATCTTCTGTTTTTCATTAGAGGTTAAGACATACAGTAGTATGCAACTAAGTCCCCCCTTCTTCTGTCTTTGACTAAGAGTGAGGCCTTTAAAGGAAACATTTGGCCTCAGATTTTAACAGGGGCAGCTAATTCTTCACAGTCAATTTGATGCTCCACTTTTCAGAAAGAGATTCCCATTTCCTCTCTTCCTCTTCCCTCCAGTGGAGTCCTCACAAGGAACAACACTGGGCATCCAAAAATGTTACTGGTCCCTCTTCTCCACTCCCCGAACATCACTTGGCACACTTGGTGATAAGTCATTTGCTCATGAGCTTTCCATTAAGAAAACTTAAGCTTTGAGTTTCCATCATTCCAGTGCTGGAGGCTGGGGAACAGCAAGTGGGAAAAGGCTTTTGCTGTCCACAGCCATGAAGTTTTACTGGTCAACTGACCACATGAGCTTAAAGCTGACAAAATTACCTTCTTGAATAAAGCTGTAATATACAGGTAGGGAGAGACCGTACAGGCTATATAACAACAAGACACAATACTGCAATTAAGGGAAACCATCTCACACCTACCTGTATGTCCTTAGGCAGCTTACTGTAAGCCTAGCTCCTGGGAGAAAATTATCTGATGAAATAATTACAAGGATAAATGTTGCTTAATTTTAAAGACCTCATGATGAATGGGCAAAGAACCAAAATTTAACTTGTTCAGGTAATAAGTCAAAATAATCCACATTCTTTCTTGGAAAACTTCATGTTTTCCAAACTAGCTTGTGTTCCCAGAACTCTAAAAGCAGGCATCCACATTCTGCATGAAACAGTTCTGTTGCTGTTGCTTAAATTCTCTTGTTAAATCTCTCCCATTTTATAGCTAATCACATTTTTATAGCAGGCATGAAGCACTCTACAAGGCCCTTGCTGAGCTGTTCCTGTAAATCAAAACCTTATTCCATCGTTCTGCTTGCTGGCAGCAGAGCAAGGTTACTTTTACCATTTATGGTTGTAAAACCCATCCAGCTTTTTCCCCCCTTCAGTTGCTGCCTTTTTTCCACTATTCTTTCCTTCTCTGTCTTGCTCCAAGAAAGATATTCCATGTTCAGCTAAACAACTTCAGAACTCATCTTTCAAGCTTCTTCTTGTCTTCCAGTACACTTACAGCCTCATGAAAACATCTAACGAGAAGACAAGTGAAATATTAATACAGTATTTAGGTCAAGAGCCTCCTTCCCACCTTAAATCACATGAAACAAACCAAAGCCACACAAGAACAGCAGCAGCTCAAAAGCTCTTTACGCTAAGTTATCACTCTGTGGAACATACATATACTAGCTCATAAAATAAGGCCCAGATCAGACTGGAGGTGCTCGGAATCAGAGTTTAACATTCTGATATAAACACTCAGGCCAATGTATAAGCAAGAAGAGACAAGTAACACAGTTATATCTTACTATTAAACCACCTATAAGCAGCCACCATGTTCTAGAACAAAGCAAGCTTAAAAATGGGGGGGGGGAAGGGGCAGCGGGTGGAAATCCCACTTTTAGATATGCTGTCCAATTGGATGCACCCTCCTGGCACATAGGGTATTCAACTGAAACACCCTCTATTTACGATGACGATAGACTGAAACACCCGATTCAGTTTTTGCCAGGTGTGGTTCTGTTCTTCCCCTCTCCACCTCAGAGCCAGAGCATTCTGCCACAGAAACAGATGACTGAAAGGACTGTCTCTGCCCTTCCACAAACCTGTGCAGGCCACATATGACCACAACTCTATAAGAAGCTTCTGTGTTGCATGGAAGAACAACGGTGTACACTGGAAACTCCTGAATTTTCAGCTGGAAAGGACTCTAGCCCACATCGTGTATGGAAGCAGTCAGCACACACACAAATCACATTACAGGGATGTTACTACAGGAGAATGCATGTCCAGTTACAAAAGCAAAACAATCCTTGCTGCTTAGAAATGAAGTTTAAGTGCTTTAGTGCTTTTTCCAACTGACTTGAAATCTACACTGCTTCACAGAGATATGGATAGATTACATGGACTAAATCTGATTTCTCTGAACATCAATAACAGCCTTTTTTTTGGTCTAAAATGGCCCTTTACAAGTGTCACCCTATTGTTTAAAATTTGATGTTCAAAAGAAGTTTAGGCATAGCTTATTTTGATGTTTAATTCCTACATTCAGCTCTGCATGGGATTTGCTGACACTGAGAAATCAACACTGAAAAGTTACTGACCTTTGAGATTAACATCTCCTAAATCTTACAGGTGAAGTGAACAAACTAGAGAGATCGTGATGTACACATGCACAGAAAAAGGCTTTCCAAGGAGACTATTCTCACATTACCTGGGTGGCTCAAGGCAACAAACTGGTTTGTGAACCCACATTGCTCCAGTCTTTTGCCTCAGCAGAAATCTGCAAGCAATCAGTAGAAATAATGCAACTACCTGCTTATCAAGTGGGTTTGGTTTTTCTGATTTCTGGAAGCATGCCGTAAATAATGTTGCTCACTTAGAAAATGTTTGATTTTGTGCATAATTTATTGTACATATTCTATGCAGATGTGAGCATAACTAACTTGTTACTGTTTTCCACCTGGAAAAGCACATTGACTGTACTGATTAATGGCTCCATGACAATTACGTCATTCTTGACTTCACCCGTTGTAGTTAAGCATATTTCCTGAACAATGGAACAGAGAGTGATCAAAGGAAACCAATTTTCAAGGTCATAAGTTCTTGACACACAGATCACCTGCATGAGGTGTTCAAACTATCTTTGCATCCTAAACTCTTGGGTGCAGGATGAGGGAACTGAAGTGTTTGGACTAAGGGCTATGTGTTGGGTACTAGGGGAACAGCTGCACGTAGTGAGAGAAAGGGAGGGAAAGGAGCCATGCAAAACCCTGCTCTGTCTGTGGAACCTGGCACTTGCTTCCCTGGGCCCAACAGGACAAGGTGCCAAGGAGAGGATCTTGTTTTCACCCAGAGAGAGAGTCCCTGGGGAAGAGCTGCAAAGAAAAAAGACTATGAGGATGTCCCCATGTTTGTATTCTCTTTTTCATTATCCTCTTGCATAGCTTACACTACCTACTAAAAAATGATTAAAGCAACTACAACCACCTCTTGTTCACTGGCTATCTGACACAGAGGTCCTCACAGCTGCTGCCTTTACCTTCCTGACAGGAAGAGAAGGTAGGAGAACATCCACTGAAGCACAAAAAGAACTTTAGAAATGAGGTTGCCTGCAAAGAGTTCCTTGCACTTTCTGGTAAGAAACTGCAACACAGCCATCCTCTCTCATGCTTAACATAATTAACTACAGATGAATGCCTTTGAGAGCTCATCAACAAAGGGGGAGAAGGAACTTGCTACAACCTTTCAGTTCCACAGCCGTCCTATCCCAATGGCAAACCAAATCAAGTGTGGGTTGTTTGTTCATCAAAAACAGAGGTCAGATTACAATCTCACAGTAAAATGAATAAATATCTGGAGTAACACTATTAAGTCAATGGAGCTGCTCTGGATTTGCACACAAAATCTGGCTCATTATGTTCCAAATTGCTAAAAACGTGGCTGACATCACAAAGTAGTACAGTAGCTGAAAGATCTGAAGAGTCTACTCGGATGTGTTTTTCTGAGCAAAAAGTGCAGAAGGTTAGATTCAAATCCTACTGTCAACATAGCAAGGGTCAACATTAATATTTTCTTCTTTTATATAATGAATTGTCAGATCTCAGCTACACTGCTGTCCTGTTATCTCCTGGGAGGAAGGATAAATTGATTAATAAAGTTCTTTCCAAAAAAAGCCTTCAAAAGTAGAAACATCTGCTGTGTTCATTAGTCACTATTTGGCTTGAGTTCAGTAGTAAGGCAAACTACAAACCCATTCCCTTTCTCTTACCTAGAGAGGTCACAGCAAATGAGGTCCTACGTTTACAGAAATCATAGCTAACTGGAAGGAAGATGGCTGTGAAGCTTACAGATACACTTTGTTTCCTGTTCATTCAGAGCAGCGTAAGAATTCTTTCACACACTTTAGCATCTGATGGTCTTAGGAACTAATATGATTTACAGTAGACACAAAGGTTCAGGTAGCCAAAGAATATTTAAATGTGGCATTTGAGAAACTCAGAAGATGTATATATATTTTTAAAAGTACATTAAGAGTTACTCCAAAAATCTAAGCCTACAACCACATGAAAACTGGGAAGAGTTGCAGAAATCAGGCAACATGAATTAGTCTGAAGCAAAGGTGGGAGCTGAATCCAGATGCCAGAAGTTTGGGTTTAACTCTTCCATTCAGTTGCCTGCACAACTGGACTGAGCAATACTGGAATCATACACTTTTTCTTTTTTGCATTCAAAAATACTAGTAAGGTTGTAAAGTCAAGCACTCCAGAGCTGGAAAATAAACATCACAGCCCTACTAGTTTTTCTCCTTTTCTACTGCGGGAGACTATACTATACAGTAGTCATTTACAAGATAAAATACTGTTTTTCCACTCCTCTTTCAAGAAAGAAGTCCACATGTGACATGCACAAGGCACAATGCCCAAAGAGAACTGAATGGTGAGATTATTAATGGGCTAGTTTATTCACAGCAAAATCCACAATAGGAGTTTGCTATTGTGATGCTCAGTATTCCAATATCAGGAGTCTAGATATCCCCTAACAAAGTCCCTGAAGCTGTGGGCCACCATTTTGCAAACATGGAATGTGCTTTCACCTATTCCTGCATGTAAGGGAAAACATAAGGTTAAAAGGTAGGACAGTTGACAATGTCAAAATGACTTAGTTTTAGGTCATCACTGCACCCCCAAGAACTCTCAGGCAAGTAAGGAGTGCTTACATGCAACCCACTCCAAAGCTGTCTTGATACATTAGAAAGATAGGCAAATACCACTCTGTTCAAGATATGCTGTGAGGACTACACTTGAAATACTGCTACCAAAGTTCGATAAATAAACATTAGCTTCTTGAATGAGCACCCTCTGATCTCTTTATCTATCAAAGCAGAAAAGCTCTGAAATGCAGATTGTTAGAATTCATAAACATGACAAAGGTAAGTTAAAGTTGTACAGAATTTCCTAATTATAGAGTGCTTGAATTCAAAGCTGGGACTACTGTTTGAACTTAGGTATATACCACTTGTAAGTTTATTTAAAAGAAATCCAACTTACAATAAAATCTTAGATTACGGTCTTGCATAGGAACCTACTTGTTTCAACAACTGTTGATCACCTTCTGATCCACTACACAAACCTCTGCTATCGAGCAAGCAGAGAATTAAAAAATAGCAGTTGTCATATACCATGGTGGAGGGCAGCAGACTGGAATGAGAGGAGATCAAAGAGTTTCATAGGCATTTACAAACAGAAGACATTTTAGTTCCCTCGCCATCTACTTTGGAGGTTTCCTACTCTGTCCCACCCTTCCTGACCAGACAAGAACTCTTACACCATTCAGACTTTCATTCTTATCTTCCTTCCCCCTTCAGATACCTGTCCAGCTTCCTTTTCACAGATGGCTATAAAACACAAACCCTTCCTCATCCAGTGTCTGCCCCTAATTTCTAGGGTTTAGATGTTTGGGGTGTGAATGTGGGGAGGGTGGGGGTTCAGTGTTTTTGTTTTTCTTCTTCACAAGTTGTTCACTGTTTCTTTCTCCACTTTGTCAGTCCAAACCACAGCATCTGTGCAAGCAGTAGAAGGATGACATTGGGGAATTGGGAAGCAGTTTCTTGATCAGCAAGTGATCCCAGGTCGTGTTCATGGGAACACCTAAGGTTTTAAAGACTAAGCTCTAACAAGTCCCATCAAACATAGCCAAAGTGAATATTCCAAGGTTTGTAACTCAACATAATTTGGATCAGGCACCCCAAGGATACATGCTTCTGACAAGCACTATCCTAATTCAAACCAAGGACTCTATATTCCACACCTAGAGAAATAAACAATAAAACTCCAGTAACCACCATAGTATGATTACAAAATATTTTTCCCAATTAATCTTCACAGAAATAGAAAATCTGCTGCAAAGAGAAAGGCTAAAAATGTTAAAGATCAAGAACGCACACCACAGACATACACCAAGAAGTGATGTAAGTTAACTTCTGTCATCCTTTCATGTAAGCGCTGTGTAGGTTATCTTAATGGTTGAGGAGCTTCAAACACAAACATTAAAGACTGTTGCTTCAAACAGTAAGAAATGTATCTGTTCCTCTTAAAAGTTCAAAAATTATTTGCTAAAATGAATTATATTTTATCTTGTCATAAGATCATCCCGTAATTAAAAATGGGGGTTTTTGAACAGCACCATATAATTCTGTACCTGAAATATTTAAAAAATACTTATTGTTTTCCATAAGAAGATAAAGTTTAATTTCATCTATTATTTTACTTTTTCATATCGAACCTCTTCTTGATTTCTAGTGGGCCTAGCAGTTTCAAAATTAGACAACAGAGCTATACTTTTTCAAGCCGTAATCTCACTAAAATTGTTAAACTTTTCTCTAGACTGAAAAATGGAAGGATGTCTCCTTATGCTTTTTATTATCTATTTTTCTCCTCAAAGTAAGCTTGTTCTGTTTACCTTTAGGGACCTTCTATATTTACTATTCATACTCTGCAGTGCTGACGATTTTACATTCAGGAAACAAAATTTTCAGCTCTTCCTGGTAATCATGCTCACTGTCACCTGCATATAGCATCAGTGTGAACTCACACATATACATGTTATCTCTGAGCTAGAGAAGGGAGGGGGAGGGAGATTCTACATCTGGAAAATACTCTATGCCTACAGTCTTATCAGTTCACTATGAAAAAAACTGAGATGTTTTGAAAAAAAACTACTACAAGGCAGCAACTCCCTAAACACATTTTCATATACTTCACTCCTTCCCATGTACAGGAGAACCTCTATGTTCTGTTTTATCTCACATGTTTCTAGGAAGAGAAAGGNCCGCCATGTGCCCTTCTGCTAGATTTACTATAGTTTTAATGTCTATAAAAGTTGATCCAACAACAGAACAGGTAGATCAAAAGTACTGAAGGCTTCCTGGAGACCCTTTACAAAACCTCTCAGCCATTTCCAAAAAAAACTGCCTTGGCAATTACATTGTCAGTGATGCTTTTCCAGCCTGTGAGGCAATTCAAATCCCTGTTTTCTTTAGGCTAGTATTCTCTAAAGGGAAAATCCAGAATTTTGTAGTAAAGCTGGAAGGATGTTATCTTCCACATAGGCAGATGGAGTCTGTCCACAGTGTGAATATACACTCTTAATTCATAAATGACAATCCATTTCCAATTTACAGGTTAAAACTAGCACTATCATAAGGCAAATGTTCATTTGTGAACAAGTCCAACACAACAGCAGATAAGGGGTAGAGTCTGCAGAAGGTCACCAATAGTCCCTTTTCATCTTTAGTTCTTTTATTTCGCAGTAGTGTTAGCCACAAGTATAAGTCCTACAAATATCTAGGCCAATCTTTCTTTCCTTCACATCTCAGCAGAGACACCAGAACATAAAACAGTCTAGTTGAATGCATGTAGGAAAGTTTGATCTAATATTAAAATCTAATTCTCTCATCCATAGCAAGCATGGATACGATCTTAATCCTTTCTCCTTTGTAGTAAACTTTTCTGTATTCAAAGACATGCTTATTTCCTCTTCCCTTCCTAACCACGTCTTAGACTAAGGAAATACAGATCTTTCAATGATCTCCCTCTGGACTTCTGCTCATTCTTGCTTTGCCTGGAACTTACTGTAATCATTACACTTCTAATGAAATAAACCCTCAAATCAACTACCAAGACGCTTCTTAAAAGTAAACATGCAACTTAAAATGCTAAGTACTTCAAATTCAATCTAGAGAGAAGCTTGTATATTCTACTTTAGTGCTTTGCAAGCTAAAGGAAGGCATTTGAAATGTCAATGTGAAAGAATTGTGAAAGAACTTCATTTACACTAACTTTTCCTCTTAAGACCCTGTAGTACTTGTTGCCACCTATATACATAATAGCAGTTTTGACACTAAAGACCACAGGCTTCTATGATATCAAACAGTATGGCTGGGCCTAGCTCAGTCCCTTCTTCCTTACCAAGATGACTGAAATCCCACCTAAGTGCTGCAGGACACGGACTTCATACAATACAAAGGCGCTTGCCTCTCGCGACACCCGATGGACCACATATATCTGAGAAAGGAAATACCTTTAAAAAGCCCCATGGTGTTAGAAAGTGCAGCACCGGACGAACTAAGCTATTCCACTCAAGTTTGTTTTGGCAGATTTTCAACCCTCTAGTCTATCCTTGCCTTGTTTTCACACACGCAAGACTTGGAACAATTCCATTTATCAAGTCTACCTAGATGGAGCATTAAGTTGGCCTCTAAAATAAGACGGGGATAAAAAGAGGAAAAAGTAAGGCAATTCAATACTGTTAACAGCTTTCTCACTATAGTTGTAGGTATGCAGGACAAAAGTGGAAGGTAGATGGGGAAAAAACCTACACATTTGAAAACTGAAGACTCAAAAGACTACTTTTCAAGCCATGCTACTTGACATAAGACAATATTAGCTAAATATGAAAATCTATTTTTGTTTAAAAAGTCATTATACAAAAATAGTATCTCTGAATAATTCTCAGTTAAGCTAGAAAAGGGAAATATGTTTATTTTCCATAGTTTAAGGGATTTACTACAACTGTTAAAGAGCTAGTTGCTAGCATTTCTTGTAAGACTGAAGAGCTTCCAGTCATGTACATTTTTATTTATATATTAATAAAATGGCTATAGCTATATATATATATATGCGATAAATATATAGCATATATCCAGCATACATCCACTAATGGGAATATAAAATTACTCTGTGTTCCAAGTAAAAGCTACAGTGATTAAAAAGCTACATTTCCTTTTACACAGTCTTTTAAGAGAAGCTTCTTATTTATATTACCAATGCTTGCTTTAGATATTACCAGGAAACAATTTTCAGTGCACACTTGGATACCTATTTATACAAGAAGAGCTTTCCAATTGCAGAAGAACTTTTGTAACAGCTCAGAGAAAAGAAAAAATATTGAATATTAATTGACTAACCACTGTCATTCATTGAACTTGAAAAATCAAAGCCAAATCCTTATTCTATTTTAGAATTCAACTTTGATGAAATTTAACTTCCATTTTATTCTCAGGCATTTCAGTAAACCACAACTAAGTTCTGAACAGTTTTAATTAAGTTAATGGATTATGAAAAATAAAGTGCCTAAAAATCACGCAATTCCTTTTTACCACGGCCTGCATCTGACTTCTACAAACCAGTCTAGTTTGGCAGACACTCATATCTACAACATCACAAGAAGAAGAATACAAGAGCAATGAGAAAGTGTTGCCCACTGGCATGACATTTTTCATCTTAAAAGTTTTCTCCATTAGTGAACACACCTTGCAATAATTTTAATGGTGGAGTTTACAGACCTTTAAGGAAGAAACTGTATTCTTACGGTCACACAATTCCCAAAGCAACTTTGCCAAATCTGTTGAGCATACATGTATCTGTTGATACATGCCACCCTTCCTACTGTATTTTCTGCTGTGCTACAAAGCTAACTACCAAGTAGAGGGCACATGCTTCAAGTCAGTCTTGTGCTCCAAGCTTTTGCTATGTCTTACAATTTCAGTCAGAGCCTTAACTTGATTCAGAGCCATCAAGTATCAAACTGATGGATATTTAATAGCTGCTCATTCAAATTAAAAACAAGTTTACTACATATAGGACAAAACAAAGTATAGATAAATGAGTCATTAAGATTATAACTTAACATTCACCATTTAAACAAACAAGAAAACCCCCAAGTTTTAACATCTTTTTAGTCTGCCTTCAATAGCAGATAGCTGGCCTGCTTCATTAGGGCATAAGGAAATGGACTGAAATGACAAATGACAACTTCAAGGGATGGGTTCTAAGACATGCAAGTTTCTTGATTCTCCCCAGAACAGCTCCCTTTTCAGCAGACAACTGATTACATCACAAGTTTCTACCCAGGATCCAGAACTTTTACTATCAATGATATCAAAAAAAAAGCAAGCCTAGTGTCAGCAAGCTTAAGTTCATTATTGGACTCTGTGCTCCATGGAGAAATTTTGAGGTCTGCAGATCAACAACTTGACAATCACAGTTCATTACTTCAACTCTGTTAACCGTTTTGGCAAGCGGTCAGTCCTTGCACAGTCATCAAGAAGTATAGACAGTAATTCTTACTCTCTCCCTTCTAGGTCTGCACTATATGCTTGGTTAATGACATCCAAGTTTCAACAGTAAGCTAAATTGACATATTTAGCAGGAAAGTCATGGAAAATTGTTTGCCTATCAGTAGAAGTTAATCATACAGGACTTGTACAAAGATTAAGCTTATAAAAGATGGGACAGATAACTTGCAGCACCACAACACATGGATAACTTCCCACCACAGGAGCTCTTCTGGAAAAGCTTTACTATTCTCTGCCAGTCTCATCTTGAAAAACAGGGAATAGTAGCAAAGTCTCAGAAACAAATAATGTGGGCCCGCTGTTGAATGAGACAGGGGCCATAGTGACAGATGATGCAGAGAAGGCGGAATTACTGAATGCCTTCTTTGCTTCAGTCTTTACTGCTCAAGCCAGCCATCAGGAGTCCCAGGCTTTACAGGTAACAGAGAAAGTCTGGAGGAAGGAGGAATTTCCCTTGGTTGAGGAGGATCAAATTAGAGACCAGATAAGTAAACTGGACATCCGCAAGTCCATGGGTCCTGATGGGATGCACCCACAAGTGCTGAGGGAGCTGGCAGAAGTCATTGCTGGGCTGCTCTCCAACATCTTTGAAAGGTCCTGGAGAACAGGCGAGGTGCCTGAAGACTGGAGGAAAGCTAACGTCACTCCAGTCTTCAAAAAGGGCAAGAAGGAAGACCCAGGAAACTACAGGCCAGTCAGCCTCACCTCCATCCCCGGAAAGATGATGGAACAGCTTGTTCTGGGTGTCATCTCAAAGCATCTGGAGGAAGGTTATCAGAAGTAGCCAACATGGATTCACCAAGGGGAAGTCGTGTCTGACTACTGTGATAGCCTTCTATGATGGCGTGACTGGATGGATAGATGAGGAGAGGGCAGTGGAGATGCTGTCTACCTTGACTTCAGCAAGGCTTTTGACACTGTCTCCTACAGCATCCTCATAGGCAAGCTTAGGAAGTGTGTGTTAGATGAATGGATGGTGGGGTGGATTGGAAACTGGCTGGCAGAGAGAGCTCAAGAGGGTTGTGGTTAGTGGCACAGAGTCTAGTTGGAGGTCTGTGACAAGTGGTGTTCCCCAGGGGTCAGGACTGGGTCCAGTCCTGTTCAACATATTCCACTATGACCTGGATGAAGGGGTAGAATGTACCATCAGCAAGTTTGCTGATGACACAAAACTGGGAGGGGTGGCTGACACACCGGAAGGCTGTGCTGCCATTCAGCGTGACCTGGACAGGCTGGAGAGTTGGGCAGAGAGAAACCTCATGAAGTTCAACAAAGGCAAGTGTAGGGTCCCGCACCTGGAGAGGAATTACCCCATGCACCAGCACAGGTTAGGGGTTGACCTGCTGGAAAGCAGCACTGTGGAAAGGGACCTGGGAGTCCTGGTGGACAACAGGATGACCATGAGCCAGCGATGTGCCCTTGTGGCCAAGAAGGCCAATGGCATCCTGGGGTGCATCAAGAAGTGTGTGGCAAGCAGGTCAAGGGAGGTTATCCTCCCCCTCTACTCTGCCCTGGTGAGGCCGCATCTGGAGTACTGTGTCCAGTTCTGGGCTCCCCAGTTCAGGAAGGACAGGGAACTGCTGGAGAGGGTACAGCAGGGGGCTACAAAGATGATTAGGGGGCTGGAACATCTTTCTTATGAGGAAAGGCTGAGGGACTTGGGTCTTTTTAGTCTGGGGAAGAGAAGGCTGAGGGGGTATCTCATCAATGCCTATAAATACTTAAAGGGAGGGTGCCAGGAGGATGGCGCAGTCTTTTTGCAGTGGTGCCCAGTGATAGGATAAGAAGTAATGGGCACAAACTTGAACATAGGAAGTTCCATCTAAACATGAGGAGGAGGAACTTCTTTCCTTTGAGGGTGGCAGAGCACTGGAATAGGCTGCCCGGAGAGGTGGTGGAGTCTCTGATTCTGGAGACATTCAAAACCCGCCTGGATGCCCTCCTGTGCAACCTGCTCTAGGTGAAACTGCTCTGGCAGGGGGGTTGGACTACATGGTCTCCAAAGGTCCCAAAGGTCCCTTCCAACCACAGTGATTCTCTGATCTGTAGCAGTGCAAGACTGCAAGCAGATGCTTTCCTATGTATTAGCATGATAAATAGGGCACATTTTCAACCCTCGAACTCATCTACTTAAGGTGTGTTCATTTTCAAAGGTTTTCCCCAAGAATAACTCAAGATTAAGCTACTCAGTTACAGCTTTACTTCTCAAAACAATTTAAACAGACATTTAAATTATCCAAGACAACAGTTTAACTGCTCCTAGGAATTTAACAAACTTCAGAGCAAGCAGCAGGTAGATCATGGTGATCACTGATTGCATTAGGTTTACAATCCTGAAGCCCTTTTAAGCTTATAGAAAAAACAGGCAAGATTTTTATTACCTTCTTCCTGTGCACAACATTTGGTGAAGAATAGTCATGATTGTCACTTCAGCAATCAAGCCTACTTTTCTGCTTGTGGAAATAGATTAAATCCTTTATGACTGCCATTGCTTGTTAAGGTATTTTCTTCTGAATAACTGTACAACATGAGATATCATTTCATTTCAGGCAAGATTTTCAAAACCCAAAGCCTATAACTCCAGAAAAAAAAATAAAATTCTGGATAAAACAGCATTCAAGTCTACTTTGCAATTGCAAAGTTCTGCCATGCAATCACATTTAATTTTCATCTCTTGCAGGCAGTACTCAGTCCTTTCATCCATGTTTTCCACATGCAAATAGTCTAGGTATAACCATTACGTGATTCAAGAAAGCCATCAGCCACTACTTCACGCCTCCATTCCTCATGCCAGCTGAGAGAGCACTGGCATCAAGGCCTTCAGGAGACACTGATTTCTACTGCTGTCCAGCTCAATCTCAGCATTAAGAAAGAAAGTAGCAGTACAACAGAACTAAGCACTGTCCCTAAACCAGTTCTCTCAACCAAGAACAACAGAAAGCGCGTCTCCAGCCTGACCTTCATCCCATGTCCAAAAACTGAAGACTCCAGAGCTTTGTTCAGCCTCGGCTAAGATGCTTTGACCACATTATATGAAGCAAATGCACAGCTCTCAGGGCTCCAGAGAAACTGGTGACTCATTTGCCTTTAATCCTGTGAATGCAAACTGCCAAGAATGCCCTATGGTTCTATAGTTAACCATGGTTTTGCAAAGTCATTTGTCTAGCTATCATTAAAAAACCTTAAGGTCTTCATGCTAAGCAACTCCAGCCCAGACTAGCAATGCAATAGAAAGGGGTTGTGCATACCAGTGGCTTCTGACTCCCACACAACCAATGGTGCCTCTCACCCTCAACTTGTAAACCTCAGTGCAGCCATACTTTATACATCCTTGGAGAGGATTAATTTAATTTTTATTTCCTCTCTGTGTTTGCTTTGGAGGTTTGCAGCTTGAGCAATATATATATGACTAAAATTTGGCAGCAAGCAGCCTGTAATATGATGTATATCATTTCAGCTTGGCCAGCATATTCAGGAAAACAACAAGCTGGCAGTGAGGACAGCTTCATCTCACATTCAGAAAGTGGGAGACTGGTGTAGCAATAAGGAATGGCAAGATACTTGCAGGAGCTGAACTTGATCATCCACGTGACCAAGGGAACTCAGTGAAAAGCAAAACAAGCTTTGATCATGACAGAGGAGGAGGTTGCAGACATACAGGTCTTTCTTTAAACCCATGGCCTTTCCATCATCCAGTAGGTTTCTAGTATATTGGTTACTGGTATCTTCCAAAGCTTGCCAGAGCAATGGTAAAAACAGAGCCATGCAAAGAGGTATTGCTGCCACAGGAAAGCAGAGAGAAATAAGAGGATTTTGCTGGGCTGACTTGCATGTTTGAGCATTATGCTAGATTAAAGAAAATATTAAGTATTTTCTATAAGATTTTCCAATGAGAGAAGTAGGAATTAAACTCTGAACTGTACAATTTCCAATGTAAACTTCAGTTAAACATTACAAATTTCAGTCTCAACTTTTATTCCATTAGTTGTCCTCCATGAAGAAGTTAAAAGCAAATGTAATATGCTATTCTATGTATATAATATTCTATTCTACATAATCATAAAATTGCAATTCTATGATTATAATACTGAACCAGCAATGTTCTATGTACAATGGAAAGCAGCTTCTGTTGCATGCCAAGTAAACACAAGGACTTTCTTTTTAGCTCATTCATGCCATTTTTCATAGCTGAAATGCATTTGCTCAGCTGAGTTCAGTGGTACATACCTACAGTCACAAGCTCCAGCCAGTGCGTGAAGGTGGCCATTATTGCCTGGAGCAAAACCATCCAACCATCCTGACATACACCTTGTTTCAAGGATTGTCCAGCACATAAGGATTCTTCAGCGAGGAAAAACTCAAAGTTATCTGACATCACAAGCTCTTACTGTTTCAATAGTGTACTAGTCTTCCAGCATTTCCAGATTTCTATCCACCTAGAATTGGCAAGGTTCCTTTTATTAGACCTCTATATCAGTTTATCAAGATTATGTTGTTGCTTCCACCAGAAGCTTTCTGTAAAGGGACGCGAGGGATGGAATGCAACGGTCTGTGTCTGCCTCAATATCTATTATCATTCTTTAATAATGCGTTACCCCTACATATGAAACCCGAAACTACATCCACCTTTTTAGCATTATACAGCACAGAAGCTTAATTTTCAACTTCAGATTTAATACCTTTGCAATCTTTTGCCATCACTGCTTCCTTTGCCAGTCTAAATTCAGTGCCTTTAGATTTAGTAGTCCCTTCACTCCCCAAAATAAAATTCAGTTTTGTACTTCCAAGATATGGAACCAAACTAACTTGGGGTAGAAATGGCAAAAGAAAAAAAGTCCTAGTCCATTCAGACTCATCAGTCACAAACTCAATACCAGAACTAAGTATGACTGTTCCATTCAAATTCAAAAATTAGACACCAAAGAATAGGTGTTATTAGATTCAACTCCACAGTCAAAAGTTCACCCTTAAAAAAAAGACAGGGAGGAAGGAATAAAAACCATTACGAATCAGTGTTTAAGTATCCTACACAGTATTTCACCCAAGCTCAGGACACAACATGCAATATTCAAACACTGAGAATAAGACCATGTATTTCAACACCTACATATAACCTTTTTTTTCCCTTTTAAACACTTGCCATTGAGTGATTTGCAGTTTGAATACTTATATCTGAAGACTATCATACTCTGGATGTGTAAAACAACAGCATTTACAAGATGGTGCAACACAGTTAACAAACACCTGGTTTTCCTTGGCCTTGTTCTGTCAGCCTACAATTCTTTCCTTGAGGTAAAACAGAAAATGCTGATTTTTATACTGCTTCCAGATGTTTAATCGTAATGGCTCTGACCAGGATACCTGAAGCTTCAAAAGCTTCAGCTAATCTGTACATCCGCATTAAGATGAATCATCCTAACTGCATCTGACTTGGTGAGCAAAGGTGTCATGTCATGTTTCCAGAGTTCTGCATAGGATGTCCCGACAAATTGGGCGCTAGAGTGTCCTTCATTTGGATCAAATTAACACAGACATGATGTCCAAATGAGGAAGTTAAGCTACCATGTCAATAAAACAGCACAGGAGCCTAAAAACTTCCAAGCCCGGTAGAAGATCTAATTCTGAGCTGAGCAAGTCATTCACAGACCACGACAAGAGTGCCCACAAAACTGGGTCAAATTGAAAAGATTACTGTCCAAGGAGAAACAAATTCTTTCAGTTGATATTTGAACCACATTAGTATTAAAACATACTCAAAGTCAGAATAGAATTGATGTTACTTGTTTAATTTTCAGGAAGCAACCAAGGCAACAAAACCTTTCTAGCTTTTCTAATTAGTAAACACACAAACAGCAAACTACTGCAATACAGTGTGTAATGAGGTAAGGACTGGTGACATGTTTTCAATTGAGCATCCTCCCATGCCAAGTTTCTTGAAAATTCCAATAAGTGCACAGATGAGAAGAGTCGAAGCTCATCCAAATCTTGAATTTAGTGAGGTTTCATGACCTCCTCAAATGTTGATTGAACTCTTTCAAAGCTTTGAAAAAATATGGCCTCTGTTAGGACTTGAAATCAGTAAGCAACACTTACTCTTGGATTTAGATGAGAGTTAAAGCATAATTTAATCTAGGACAACAAGCAACATTTTTGGACAGATACATGAACGATTTTTTAGGACCACAGTCACAATCCCAAGATAGATATCAGTAAGTTTCACATAGAGTTTATGAGTTATCTTTTGGATTAAGGAAGCATATCTGGTTACCAAAGTAACATGATATATCAGTTTTCCCAGCAGCCACCAAATTCTAGAGATTCACCATGATTACATTTACTGTTAACTAAACCATCCACTACAAAATGCTTGTTTCTCTTGCCTGAATTGGCTAACAATTCAGACAAAAGACACAATTTCTACAAAGCGGCCCAAAGGAAATATTTTATCCTTTCAGTAGTATCTGAGCCTGCTTAGTTTATGAGCATAATGTATCATATTGAGGAATAGGCAGGAGGACAGAAAGGTTGGTCTCTCATACTTTCAACCACAGTCTTTTTTTTTTATGACTTTGCTGCTAATATGATCTGTTTTTCCAGTTTCTTTCACCTAGTTTTACTGCTTGCAGTTCCCGACTATTTGCCTTTCCCCCCCCCCCTTAGCTGGGCCAATGTTTAGTTATTGTTTCATTATTCTTCCCTCCTAAATAGCACAGAATGTTACATACTTAAACATGGTTTCTCTAATTTAGAACCCACAAATGTTGAACAGTAACAAGTTCATAGTATATTGTCCTTCTACGGTCATCTTATTTCCAAGATACATGAGAAAAGATCTTTCTCTCTTAGACAGGGATAAAGAGTTACTCTAATATTACGTGTTCCAATTTCTATGAAATAAAGAGATGCAAAAATTTAAGCAATAGAACACTCGAAGTTCTAAGTCAAAGCATGAATGAAAGCTAATAAATTTACACTAGTAATTTGGGCATTAGTTTATCACCAAATTCAAGAGGATACCTTTGTGCTTCCCCTTTAGGCATATGTCTAAATCAAAACTGGAATAACCAATAACAGAAATCAGGACATGAGATAAATAACATCAGTTCTGAGACTTGTTTTTTCAGTTCACATCAGCATTCATCTGCTGTCTAATTTAAAATGTACTTCTATGGCTAACCATGACAGTTTCTCATAACGGAATCTTACATTTGCTTGTGAAGCCTCTCAATCTTTTTATAAGCAATATTTTAAAAAAGACTGGTATCATCACAGTAACACAAAAAATATTAGGTGAGGAAGAGTATTTCCTGTATGTTTTGGGTCCCTTTTTTTTTGGCCATATACAAATACACAGTCTAAACGAAAATTATTTACAAAATTAAAAGTATATCAAAGCATTAACACATCAAGCTGAGAAGACACCAATCCTCCTTGATTCCAAAGAGCTATTTTTTACGATTTGTAAAATCTGAACCCAGTGACTGAATGGTAGTGCTGTTATTTTGATTAGGATATAATTTCCTTGGGGGTGACATTCTTAGCACAGTCCAGCAAAATATTCAGATTTCATTAAATGCTATGAGAGTCTGTCTTCCTTAATTAGACACTGGCAGAAGCAATCTTACTAAATAGTGGAGGAATACAAGCAGACTCATCATTCATCCAATGCTACATCAGCAGAAAGAAAAACAAGTGTTCCTCAAGAATTTTTTCCCCCAAAATATATTTTTTCAGTAGTCTGACAAATTAACAGCACCAATTGACATGTACTGACGTCAGTTCTTTTTACTGGAAGCAGCCAAAGCAGATCCAGAATATTGTGAATTTTAGCCAGATCCAGAATAACCTCCCATTAAAACCAGGGACATCAGCTTCTAGATCAGTTTCACATGCTTAACATTGCAAAAGCCTTCCAAATACAAATGCAAGGCTGGACAGAAAATGTGCAGTACAACTGAATCTGAGGTTCAAGGGCATTAAAAGAAATTTGAGAAAGTTAACCTGGAACAGCAAAGAGAAAATACACTCACAGCTAAAATCAGATTGGACTGTAATTTTGTTTCAGATTACAAAAAGTTACTAATATCTTGTTTCAAAAGCAAAAGAAAAGTAAAAGCATCAAAGAGCATGATGATTTCAGAAAGCAGAGTTCAAGTTCATGGTTTATCTTAGACTGCAATAGAGAAAGACGAAGTAAACAGTCTCCCAAGCTAGAGCCTACTGAAGACAGTCCGATTGTGATTTAATCATTTAGACCACATTTGTTTCTGGTTCTAAAAGGAAAACTACAATAAAAGTCCTTCCTTGTGTGAGGTAAACAAGTGCTCTGCACAGCACACAGTTTCTGAGGTTTCAGGTGCTGCATGGAGATTTTATTGCTCAAATAGGAGCTAAAGACCTAACTTGGCAAGGCTTACTAATGTTTATCTTGCCAGGGAAATGTGATGGAGATGTTTAAGAAAAATAAAAATAAAAATGAAATCTACATTTATATATGTCTACACGAACATATAAATATCTCCAGATTAAGCAAATCACAAACTTCACAGCTGGGAAGAAGAATTTGTTCCTACTACCCACATCCTTGAGATTTCTTAACACTAATGTTTGTCTTTCAGAGATTCCCACCTAGCACTATTTACCTATAATGACCAAGTAAAAGGCTTCCCACAAACAATGAATACCTGATAGTGCTGTAAAGTTTCACTGTCTTGGATATACAAGATGGAAATGGACTTCATGTTAGGGAAAAACAAAAGCACTATGGATTAGATTAGCCAGTGGTACAAAATGAAACGTCTCTATCACGAGTCTGATAATAATTTACAATGGAGATTTATGATATATCCAAGTCATTGCAAGCAGCATGACAGGTTACAGTCATACAGTAAAACAATCAAGCTTCTTCCCACTCACGCATTCACATCTGGAAGGCAGCATAAACACATCACAGGTAGGCTACACGCCTATGAAAAGTCTCCGTACTTCACTTTGTTGGAGGGTAACTCAAACTAGCTGATCTAAGTTGACTACCAAATCTTACAAACAAGCATTTACCATGCATCTCTAAAGAAGTCCTGCCCTCCTTCTGGCAAGCCTACGCACACACACAAGAGTCCACAGCAGGTCAGTAGAAATCTCCTAGCTCAGTATAGCTGATAGGCTGCTATAAGCACTTGTTTTCCTGTATCAGAAAAAAAAAAAAAAAAAAAAAGCTTTTATTTATTCCATTAAAACAGCATTTATACTTCGAGGTTCAAGAGATACAAACTCCCAATCCATCATCACAGTTCAAGATGAAAACTAGCCTTAAATATGAAAGGAGATCTCACAATGGACAGCTGCTGAATACGCAGCAGGCACACCACCGTACCACAAGTTACATGTTGAAGTGTGGCTGATTAAGGCTAGAGGCATATGTAGATGGCTAATCACAAGATTATACTCATGCTTAAAAATTCTGCTTATACTTCCAGCCTAGTCTACTGTAACTGCCTAAACCAACAATGATTCAGCAGTCAGAATTAACAAGAACATATGAATTACCATTATCCACTCTTGAACTGCCATTTTCATCAGCCAATCTCAGAGTACATACTTCTCAAGAGAAATCTGAGGAATGCTGGCAGAAACAAGGAGATGCCAAACTTCAATAACTTGAGCAAAACATGGTAGCAGACACTATGGTACAACAGCCAGAAGAGAAGAACAGAATGAGTCAGCAATTCTAAGCAGATATTTCTCAAGAATTCTGCTAGTTTTGGCACTGTTGGCACTTACCAGTCCTAAAAATTATACAGTCATTTGACAAGATGACATAAAAAGATAAGATACAGGAAAATAAGGCAGGATATTTTGTGCAATAAATTTAAACTACAGCATCTTAACAGGGATTGTCAAGTTAAAGGCAAAAACTTGCTGTTCCAATTTTATTTCATTATTTTGATCAAGTACTAGAATTAATCTGGAGGAACTTGCTAGTGTCAGTTCATAAATTCTGGAAAATGGATAAGCCTGACATATTTAAATATGCATTATCAGGTTGTATATAGTCTTCAAGCAGTTTTAGGAGACAGTGTAGCTTTCAAGAAAGATGGTTTTTAGACTAGCAAATATTGGGCAATTAGCAGATACTTCAAGATGACTGTTCACTTTTCAGAGCATAGGCAATAACAGACAAAGAGCAGTTTAGTGACCTCCCTGTGATAACAGTATTTAAGTAGCTTGGTACAGCATTTTAAAGAATGAATTACATTCGCGATCTTGGATTCCTTAAAATCAGATTTACAGGTAATTGAATAAACCATAATCACTCCTACCAAGCATCAGACCTTACATTGGAAAAGTTAATGCCAGGTTTTTAAATTGGGATCATTTCTCTTTAGCTGTACTGTAAGTGAATTTGCTCTGGTAGGTCTCACATTTCAGGCAGCAGATCAAGTAAGACTGCAGTTTTATGTACCTTTTCAATTTGTTCCTAGTATTGTTTGGGCAAGTTTTAAACATTTGGCTATAGCATTTCAGTACAAATTAGCCAGAATAACGTAAGGTTTCAATTTGCAGCTTTAACCTTGCCAACGTCCCAACTACTTTTGCCTTGTATTTGAACTCTGCTTTAAATGCTGATTGCAATGGTATTGTTATAATTAGCAGAACAGCTTTGCAGGAACACTGCCTATTAGATAGCAAAAGCATAACAAGATGTGGTTAAATACAAGAAATAGTGCCCAAGAACAACCTCTATACTACTTTGTAGCTCTACATCCTGCTTGAGGTGATTATATTTGCGTATGCATTCAGATATGTTGGTTAAAGGAATTTAAATAGTGAGCTCTGTTTATTCTGCCAAAGTGTTTATAGTTTTGGATTTATTAACTGTCACGCCTCCTACCCCCCTCCTATTCTTCCCCAGTTTTTTGGCTTCAAATTATTCTGTTTTGGCACATTCAGTAATGCAACATTTCACTTTTCTAGAAAACTCCACTGCTAGAAAAGTAACACAAAACCCTAGGAAACCTACCTGGTCTCCAGTTTCACTACCAACTCAAAACAGCCACAGTTCACTCAAAGCCAACTGAATCTCAGCCCAGTTCCAAGTAAGCAGGGACAAATTCAGGCATTGATATCAACTTCAGACATGGTTTGGTGCACAGAAAGTCTGCTTAGACAGTACTTCAACTGTAGAACCAAGATCCCAAATTCCCAGTAAGAGATGCTGCAAAGACATGAGGGCAGAGATAAACAGGGAGAGAACGCCCATCAAAAGAATTAGGAATTATACATATGCTCACATGCATTCAGAAAGAACATAAATAGGTTTTCATTTCTGATACTAGGTTAGTAAGATTCTAATGTAAAAAGAAAATGAAAGGAAAAATACTAAAGAACTAAAGTGGGAAAAGATTTCTTGAAAGGTATCAGACACAGGAAGGGATCAAAAGATGTCTTTCTCCCAAAAGGATCATCACGAAAAACTGGGTGGAAAACAGCATCTCTTTTCAGAAACAGTCTTTTGCCACAACACTTAATTAGCTGAATGTCCTGAGAGGATACACAAACCACTCAAAAGCTTTGATGGAACTCCAGTATATTAAACATAGCTATCTACCTTATTATGCGAACCATAATACACAGAATGGTTGCCTATTTGTAAACTGGTTCTCTGAGATTTTTATCTCCCTCTGAAATAAGATGAGGATTGCACTTATCTGAATCTCAGTCTGAGCTGACGCCCCATCAGGAATCATTTTAAATACTAAAGGCATTCAGTAGCAAAGGAACCTTTCCAAATTTTTCATAGTGTTCATCATTCGGCACAACACAAGAACCCCTCATCTTAAATTCATTGAATAAAATAAGAATTACTTGGAGATCCAAAAGACATCCAGCCTTTTGAGACAATGTGATTATGAAGTCAAGAGAAATAAACAGCATGACATCCTCCCTGAAAATATCCTATAATGTGTACTTTGTTCCCTCACTTGTAAAGTGAAATGAAAGGCACACAACCCAAATAAATCTTTGTGTTTAAGAAATGGCACTTAATACATTCCCATATAGAGCAGTGATAAACATTTTCTGATATAGAGCTCAAATTTTTCTGGAAAATAATTTTTTCCATAGAGAGAGCAAAGATCTCACTGATTTTGTATACCTCTGAGTATCAAAGCAAGGGATAAAAGTGTCTATCATTCTTAAACGCAGAAAATAAGAGTGCAAAATAACTGCTTTGAGAGATTTCACATATTGATAAAGGTCAAGATGTCTTTCCACAGTTCATAAAAAAATGTTTCAAAAGGAGATGTTTGTTCCATTATTCACTGTAGTCTTCTAAAATGACTTTAATATCTGAAGTGTCAAAGTAAGAATGGTATGGCTGAACACTCTATTCCTACCTTCCTCAATGGGATATTAATTACACATTAATTCCACATTAATTCACTTACAATTTTTAAAATGAAGCAGTGCAGTAGCAGTCAAATTCCAGTGGTTTTGAAAGACACTTCAAGGTTATTTTCTTGAGAAATTATTAGAAGTGTACAGCAAATGCACAAAGAACTTTACTATTATTACATGAATAGAGGCTAATTTCTCTTAGAAAAGCTTATCTAGTTATGTTTTTTTAACGTAAAACTCGATATAAATCCAGTTTCAGCTACTTGAATAGCTGGTATTTGTATAATTAAAGAAAACTGGAGTGAATACCTGAACTTCTACTATTCTGAATATAGAAGTACTACTAAGAGCTCCTAAATTCATAGAACTTGCCACTAGCTGGAACTCTTAGCTCTAGTTTTTTTCAGGTTTGCTGGTTTGTTGTTGTTTAGTTGCTTTTTTTGAGGGCAGGTGTATTTGGTTTTTCAGGGGTTGGGGAGGGAGATGTTTGGGGCGGGGGGGTTGGGTGTTTGTCTGGCTTTTGGTGGGTTTGGTTGGTTGGTGTTTTTTTGTGTGTTGGCTTGTTTTTTGGTTTTGTTTGGTCTTTTGTGGTTTAGGGTTTTTTTTTTTGCTATTGTTTTGGATTTTTTGTTGGTTTATGGGGATCTTTTTCCCCCAAGGGCTTCAGCAGAACGAAAATCAGTAGTGAGAGAAGGCTAGTTCTTCATTCACAGACATACTTTTCTCTGGAACTCATTACAGGCCTGGGAAGACGACAGACAGCAGAAATTCCATAGTATAGACCAGCACTCACTAACATACCATCCACTTCAAAAAGCTTCAGTGGCAGGGACCCACAGTTGCTGTGGACCACAGCAACACAGCCTGATCAACCTTACCTTGTGCAAGACGATACCTGGCTATAAAGTAACACTCTTACGTGAGTAATTAAAGTGTACATATTTGCAAAATACCACATTTTCACATAGTTGCTCCCAAACATGATTTGAGGGAATGGTTCCTAATGAATGTGATTATTCCAGCCAGGCTACAGGGCCTGCTTCTCCCAGAATCATAGAATCATTTAGATTGGAAAAGACCCTTAAGATTGAGTCTAATCATTAACCTAACACTACCAAGTCTACCAGAACCACTAACAAGCCTAAATAAAACAGAAAGGAGGACACAAGTATGAGAATGGGGGACTTCTCTAGCAAACATCTAAACTTCAGAAGAAATACCTCTTCTGTTGAAATGCATAAACAAGTACTGCCAGAACAAATGCATTTGATGTCCACACTAAACATACATCGCAGCGCTAATAGGTGAAAAGCTGTGTTCTCTTAATTCATGTGTTTTCCAAACACAGTCTTTTTAAAGTAAATTTAAGGTACACGAACATCACATGAGAAAGCTAGATGCTAGAACTCTCATAGTACTGCAGAAAAAACAAAAATGTTAAATACTTACTCTTTCAAGGTCCCTAGAAGTCAACATCACTAAAAGCAGATATAATTTTAACTTCTGCAGAATACAGCAGCTGACTTCACTGCATTTCTGCAAAATTCAAAACATAAACATTTAACATGATATATTCAGAGGTATTTCAGCACTGAGTCTCTCTGCTAAAACAGTGTTTTGCTTCAGGCCTAATCCTTCAATTGGATTTTATAGAAACTGAGAAATAAATTAGAGCTCATACATGGAGCTTATACACAAGCTCTCAATTTAAAGCTGCCTCTGGATTCCCATTTAACTGCCATACACATGAAGTGCAAACAGTATTGGTTTTTTATTTGAAAAACAGTCATGTTAATGTGGAGCATCCAGCCTGGACATAACATTCCACCCTCTGCAGGTAAGTGTTATAAGAAAGCTCCCCGGTCAAGGTAAGCCCATACAAAAACATTCAATCTAATCTTCTAAATCAAGTTTTAGACAATAATATTCCAGCTGAGACTGTGTCTAGCAAATTGCATTTAAATGGCCCACAAAAACCCATTTAGTCTTTCACTTGCCAGAAGAGCAATGGGGGGTAGCAAAAACTCATGTGTTCTCAAGTTTCTAACTGTAATTGATTGATGGGGTAAAGAATTGCAGGCAATGTCTGAGACTGGAATAGAAGTAAAAGGCAGTGTATATTCAAAGCTAAAGAAAATTGTATCCTCAGAAGAGGAGACAGTGTGGAGGCATCAGTGAGCACACACACCCACAGTCTACCATCCTTCCTTCTGAGCCAAGCTGTAGCCAAACAGTCCCTACAGTATAGTCTGTGATTTAGAGAGACAGACTTTGTTTGTTTGTTTGTTTGCCACATGCCCTTCACTGAAGTACAGAAAGTGAAAGCCACAGTGAAGCGGCTTAGCTGCAGACTGGACTTCAGCTTCTGCACCAGTACAGCCTCATCTTTGCATTCCTCATGTGCATCACTGGTATCTCAAGTTTGAATTTAGCAAGATGCATTGTCTGCCAGTTAATGTCTGCATTCCTCTGCACGGCAGAAATAGGGTAGTAGTTAGCTCTCCAGCGCATCGCTGAGTGAAGCTGGTTTGGCTAAGTATACTAACACATACTGTCTGTTCTTCACTGGGAGACGTGCAGTTCACCCAGGCACATTTACTAGCATGACAAGCATTTTGTCTCTTTGAAACATAAAATCTCCTTCCACAACTCTACAGATGCTCATAATTAACAATGTGAGGGAGGGTACCATATTTTGGCCATAAACGCATCTCCCATTCCCATGAAGAGATTTAACGGATGTTGCCTTAATAGCATATCTAGACTGGAACACCACATAAGCCATTTCAAGCAGCTTGTTACCCATTTCTTGTAGCCATCCTATAGAGAAACATCACAGCACTGAAACTTGACAAATACAATGGTTACAGTAGACAAGATGAAGAGTGTGGTTCATTTGATTCTTCAAACATATGGCAAGATAACACCTGCTGTCAGATACTTCCTGAGATGGTTTGCTCTTTCACGTAAGAGTCCTCCTTGACACCTTTTTGCAGTCCTTGGCAATGCATAGCTGCCTAAGAAGTACTTTAAATGACTGTTTCTCTGCCGTAGGGCATCACAGAGCTTGAATCAATCAGTCCCACAGATTTCCTTTCTAGTTGTTTCAAGGCATTTCATTGATTCAGCTTCAACAAGTGTTGTGTCAACTGTCTTACAGAAACAGAAGAGAAGATGTACCGTGCAGAACTGGAAAGAATTAGGTCTGTTTGCAAAGCTAGAAAGCAGGAGCTGTGAAAGGTCTTCAGCCTCAAACAGAAATTCTACGCTCTTCGCAGAGCTGGGCACTCAGGAATTCAGCTGTCAATAGAAATTCAAGGGATGGAAAGAAGCTACCTGTAACTTGTTCAATTAAGATCATTTCACATGTCAACGAAAGTGAAGAAAAGTTCACCTGTAATCTTTCATAGTGCTTCGCACTCTGTACCTAGGATGCATACATCTCACCACACAACACATGGCTCATTCATAGGGCAGCATACAGTGCTATGAACTTACAATACAGGGCTAAAGCAAAGGGCAGAATTGGACCTTTCTGTCCTTGCAATAAACCAGTCTCATGGCGAAGAGCAAGACACACTTACCAGTCTCTGGGGTGGGCAGGTACTACTGTATCGTGGCAAGCAAATACTAGAGCATGGAGTGCTATAAACGGAAATTTAACTAACAGTTATTAAATGTTATGTAAACACCCCAATGAAAAGACATAACTGCCACTGCTTGTACAGCATCTGACACAATCAGGCTCCTATTCTTAGCTGGTCCCCAGGCACTAGTCTGTAACTGAACAGTATAAAAACATTCAGTCTTCTAAGCACAGAACTTAACTCATCCTGCAGAGGGTATGAGTCTTTCTGTTCAGCTGAATCCTCCTACTGCATAAGTCTACTGTACATGGGGGAAAGAGGCAGCATTAGTAAAAAATCCAGACACATCCATTGACAAACATGCCTTCTAGTAACAGCACTTGTTTCAACAGTCCCTGTTTTTCCCCAACACCACTTCTGCGTCTTTGCTCTCGTTTACCTTCATGGAACTTCTATGCTCCCTGGTTATGACATTCAAAATATC
Source organism: Burhinus bistriatus (assembly GCA_013397275.1). Taxonomy (NCBI): domain Eukaryota; kingdom Metazoa; phylum Chordata; class Aves; order Charadriiformes; family Burhinidae; genus Burhinus; species Burhinus bistriatus. The sequence goes on along the minus strand of VYXH01006079.1, from coordinate 24,758 downwards.
TGCCAGACTATACAACAATCCACATTAAGGCAATTTATATTAAACTGATCCACATTAACCCCTCAGCAGAAAAACTTGGTACAAAAGTAATAGTAGCACAGGCTGAGGGGAGACTACTTCTGCTGCTGTCAAAGTGTTTGTCAAACCACACTCTTTTAGGGCACAGAAAAACTAGGCTCATATATGAAATTGCCTCCAAGTAGAGAATACACAACTCTACTGCTCTGAACTCTTTCTGAATCTGTGCAAGAACTCATAAAAATATATCTTTACTACAGCATCTGCTGGCCTGCATTTAAGTCTCCCTCACTAATGAATTAATCAGCTGCAAATCAGTGGTGAAGATTTCAGGGTCAACGTTGGTATTCACTGGTTCTACAATGGGCTAGACTAAGAACATAAATCTGAGACATTAGTAAAGGATTATTTTGCATTATCTGATTTGAAAACAAGGCAAAAAGCATGCTTTACTAACTGAAGTAAAACAGAAATTTAAAGCAATTTTTAAGTACTGACTTCAGAGTTTCCTTTGTGGTTTGTTCTTCCCGGCCCCAGCTGTCATACAGAAAAGTTAAAATGCATATATACATTTCCTACATTTATTTTGTGTCTTGGCAATTCACCTCCTTCAGGTACTTCAAAACTTTTGAATCTAAGGCTTACAGAAACATGAAGTCTACTATTCAACTTAACTTTATTTATCGTGTATTCATTTATTGTTAAATTTCCTGCCCAGACTAAAACTCAAAGATTCTAAACCAGTATCGCTCATGATTCACAGGTGCCAAATCTTCATTCTTGATATGAGATTATGCATGCCTAACAAACTCTTGTGATTTACACAGTCATTTATTACTTCCATGAACTGTTTTTACTCTACAGATTCTACAGTCAGACTTGCCAAACTAGAAATATTCAAAGTCTATGATTTCTTTTAACCATAAGAAATAAAGCCAGACTGAAAGCAATCAGAGCTTGTAACCTAATTTGTGGTGACAGAAGTTTAAGAAATCAAAATTATTATTTCATAATTACTGAGTACAACCAACTTACTATGGCAGAGTTGAGCAGAAATGCTAGTCAAGGCACATCAATTTATTATTTAAAAAATGCTGTCAGCTTACATCATTAAACTACATATAAATTTAATGATTTCCTCTCAGCCCTCGAAGACACTCTTGTAAAATATAGGGCCAATATACTTTCATTTAACAGAGCACACCTACTTGCATATTAGAAGGCAGCAAGAAAGGATCAGCATTTCTCTGTTCACAGGCCAGTTAGTACAACACTGTATTAATACTGACACATAAAACATCTCCTTCCCCTGACATTAAAAATCTTGTCCCAGATGATTCCATACTCCAGTAACTGCAGGTGAGATGTGTTGATCTAATTAAGTCTTGTCAGCTCTTCGTGTCCATAGCTACACTTTTGAAAACTTGGCACAAACCGCTCATATTTTCATGGTATTCATAGAATGAAAACAAGAGGCTGAGATTTAACCTAGAATGTATGCCAAAAAGCTTCCATTAAGCATATTCTTCAAAAATAAGTTCAAAATCATATTGCATCAAATCTTAAGCATAAAAGCCTTTGCTGAAAAAGCAACATGCAAAATTACTCAAAACCCTCTACATTTCTGTTCTGCAGAAGAATCTTAAATCCTTTGTCACAAGCTTAAATCAGAAACTAGAACAGGTACGAGTGGAAACTGCATACAGGAAGTAGAACCGTTTTTTAATTTCTAGTACACCAATGGTACTGTACACAGAAAGAATGAGGAGGAGGAGGGGTCCTTTTTCTGAAAATAGCTAGGATTATGTTGGGGGCCCTGACCTGGGTAATGAGTACCAGCTGCCTACCTTCACTGGTAGCTGCATTCTTCTGGGCTTTGGTGGGTGTGTGATCTGTACTTGAACTCACGTCGGATGAGATGCTTGAGCTGCCTTTGCCTGCAAAGGGAGAAAGAGGTGGAGAGGGTGGGAGGGAGAGAGAACAAACATAAGTATCAACAGTGAAATAGAAAGACCTTCCATATCAGAACCTGGAACAACTCCAGGAAGCTTTAAACTAAGTTTAAAGCAGCTGATGTTCATTTTGTACAGACTGGGGTAGGAGTTGACTGCATTGTAACTTATAGCATGTGCATCTTGTACTAAGGCTGTAATCATCCTCCCATGTCACAGGGGCTCTCATTACATATTTGCTAAGCTCCATTGTAAATGAAAAGTTTGCAATTAACAACATTAGGAGAACTTTCATGATCAGTTTTCTCATCCAAATACCTCTATTGGGGGATGGATGCTGACCCTCAACAGCATGAAGGGTTAAATTCAAAATGTGATAAATGAGTTTAAATTTCTGTTTTATGTGTTCACATTATGTATTCAAGTCACTTGGTCACGTAAAACTGAAAGTGATGTATCTGCTGTTTCCCCCTACACCATGGTCACTGCTTGATGAAATATACCATTTTAAAACTAACTTCTACAGTGGCTGTTCTTCACCTTTCATTTTTTAACTTTAAATCAGAAGCAATGGATGTTGCTTCTCTTATTTTCTTTCTTAAGACTTTTTCCTGCAGTTCCTACATCAATGCTCCCAGACCTATTTTGGGGATGTTAAAGCAGGTACAAATTACCAACAGAAGAAATTTAAATACGAAGAAAAAATTTAGCTCAAATAGATCCCACAGAAGAGTAGAGGGAGCTAAAACAAAGTTGCCTCTTTGTTTATCTCTGCGGATCTAAGAATGAGTCATTTCTCTTTCCCTTCGCTCACTCTACTCAATCTCAGTAACTACTAACAGCGAATACACTCTGCTACGCAGCAGGAACCAGACCAACCACCCAATCAGCAATAAGTGAGATAATTCTAGAGAGAGGAAAGTTAATGAATACTGTTACATTTTAAGAAGTTATCTATCCCCACAAACACTGCATCGGCAAAGCCTTTAAGAGCTATGTTAGTTTTTGGACCGAATTTAGGCTGCATGCAGAAAGCTAGCTGACACCATGTTTCTGTCACTTGAATAAACCTATAATCACAGGAATGTTAGTAAGAGACTTTTCTGATCTGTTATTTCAATCAAGCATTCCTTGGGGGTCTGGGTTACAGTATGCCTGGTTTTCATAACATTTAGATGTAAGGAGGAGGTCTGCTTTTTAAAGGTGCCACAACAGAACAAGGATTTAAGTTTTAATGGGAAACGACCGGAGAATGTGCAAACGTAGGTTGCTTCACAAACAACATACTGCCACTTAATCCGTCAGACAGCCCTAGAGAATCGTTCTCCACATAAAGTTGCTTAAGTTAACATGCTCAGATTTGAGAGATGATTGTAGAGTGAAAGGATATTAAAAAGGCTAGAAGGAAGTAAAAAATAGATGGCTAAGGCTAGTAGTTGGGTGGGGTGAAGAGAACAAAGTATATTTTCAGTGATTCACTAACTGTTTTTTACATTCCTTTAAAAAGTTAAGCAAACCCAAGAAGCAGTGCCTCTAGAATATCACTTCAATTGCTCTCAAGCTGTGACATGAGTTGGAGTAATGGACTGTGGTCTTTATAGAAATGACTGCCCCAAAATAGCTCTCCAGCTAAGGTAACTAGCACTAGCATTGTGGTAGAAGAAAGGCAGATGAGAAAAGAGAAGGATAAATGCAAAATGCTCTTTCCCAGAGAACTTGGAATGCCTGCAACAGCTGATAATCAAATCATTCATGACAAGAAAGGTACTTAGATGGTATTGCTGCTACTATCAACTCCTCATGTACCAAGCACTGCAACTGCAAAGGCAGAAAAACTTCCAAGGAGTATCAGCACTCCTTAACAGATTAATAGAAAGAAAAAACCAACCAAACCAAAAAAAGACCAACTAGAAAAAAAACTATTTCCACAAAGCAAATAAACAGGATTTCCTCTAAAAAAAATAAAAAAATCTTTTTTGGGGAAAAGGAAGTCAGTGATACCAAACAACAGCAGAGTTGCTAGCTGGTCATCTGTGGCATAGGTTGTTTTCACAAAGTGAATGCTTTCTGTGGGTACATACCTCCCCCATTAACATCAATATTTCTATTTACACCGCATACAAGCAAGCCCCCAAGAGCACAACAGAAATACTTTAGTCTCTGTAGGGTGCTGATTTCCAGTGCAACCAATAGCAACATATTATTTACAATTGCACACTTTGTAGAAACTGTGAAATGCCAGATATAAGTCTAGATATTTACCATTTAAATCTACTTGAATTTTAAAACATCTTAACTTCTTGTGAGAATTTAAAGCTAGAAATTAAGAAGAATCCATAACGGTTACAGCTTTGGTTGGATACCAGTTCTTCCTGCAATTATAGTTTTAATATTTTATAAGTTACAGTCTTCTCTCACTGTATGCAGCCCCAAAACAAGCCTTCTTACCCACTGTCCACTCTGAAACTCTTCACTTAGGTGGGAAGAAGCAGGAGATAATTTCCAGTAAGTTTTCAATGCGTTTTAAATAGTCTAGCAGACACTACATCTACTCCTTTAGTGCAAAACAAAGCCATTCACTTCTAATAGATTTGGCCAGTGCAGACTCACGGAGCTAACACATAAGAGTATCTAAGCATTCTCCAAAGACAGAATACACCTTCAGCAAGTTCCTAGATAATACAAAACATGAACGAATGGTTGATACACAGGGAGGTTGCTGCCATTCAGAAGTACCTCATCAGGCTGAGAAAAATGGGCTGACAAGAACCTCAGGAAGCTAGTTCACATTGAGGACTGACCAGCTGGAAAGTGTCTTGACAGAGAAAGACCTGGCAATCCAGGCGGACATCAAGTTGAACATGAGCCAGTGATGGGTCCTTGTGGCAAAGAAGGCCAACAGCACTCTGGGCAGCATTAGGAGGAATGTAGCCTGCAGGCTGAGGGAGGTGATCCTTCGCCACCTCTGCTCAGCACTGGCAAGACACATCTGGAGTGCTGGGTCCAGTTCTGGGCTCCCCAGTACAGAATAGGTAGGGACATACTGAAGAGATTCAGTGGAGGGCCATGAAGATGAAGGGACTGGAGCATCTCTCCTAATAGGAAACTCAGAGAGCTGGGACTCTTCAGCCTGGAGGAGAGAAGGCTCTGAGAGATCTTACCAATGTATACAAATACCTGAAGGAAGGGTGTGAAGAAGAGGGAGCCAGGCTCTTTTCAGTGGTGCCCAGCAACAGGACAGGAGGCAATGGGCACAAATCAAAATATAAGAAATTACATTTAAACATAAGATTTATTTACTTATTTATTTCACTGTGATGATGGTCAACCACTGGAACAGGTTGCACAGAAAGGCTGTGAAGTCACCCTCCTTGGAGATACTTAAAACACAAATGGACATGGCCACAAACAACCTGCTTTAGTTGATCCTGCTTTGAGGTTGGACCAGATGATCCAGAGGTCCCTTCCCACTTCAATAACTCAGTAATTTCATAATTCAGGTGCCTCTGTGAGGACAATGTTTTGCAGACCAGTAAACTGTGTTAATCACGCTGTGATTTCAGCACTTCTATGAAAATTCATTATATAAATGCCTTTCCAACTGACTACACCAGTATTTAACACACCTTCATTTTTTACCTTTAATAGTAGCAACTTAATAATAAAGTACTAGATCTTACTACGCAACTCACTACAAACTTACATATATCCAACAAATACATACCAAAAATAGCTGCAAAAATAGCTCCCAAAGATGTTGCCTTCTTTCCCTTAGACAGCTTATCTTAATCAAGCTTTTTAAGAAAGATCTGCAGACAGCTGCACTAGTAATGAACAACAGCAAAAGTAGTAGCCACCTTCTATGATCCTTTACATATACTAAGTTAAACAACCAAAACTAAAGAGACATGAAAGAAAGCAGGCCTATCATCCAGGGTTCATTCTCTGAAAAACACATCAAGGAGCATCTGAAACAATAGGGAACATTTCAATAAAAATATTTTAAGCAGAAGTTCTATGTTAGAGGAGACACCATCTAGGCCACAACTCAGAAAACACCTTACTCGATAGAGAAGCCTTTTGCCATGCTATACATTTGGTGCCTCCATGGAAGCATGTTACATGGAAAAGGAAAGAGGCAAATCATGATTTAGTATATGGGACTGGTGTTGGCAAACATGCAGCAAGTAGCATGAATTCCCAGGTCTCTCACACTCACCTGAGCTCATCTGAGGCAGGGTTCTTCTGCAGTGCTTTTATCAGGGCATTATGTGCCTAATATGCCATGTAAATTCAAAGACTGCTCATTTCCCTAGTGCCATAGGAAAACTTGATGTGTAGCATAACACTGGTCTTCAGAGATCAGTTCATCTCTCCAATTGAAAAAGTGCACTGAGAAAGTCAGAACAATTAAATATAACCTAACAGGGGTTCTAACACAACGACAACTAGAAGGATCAAACAGAGAGCAATATTGCAAAGACTACAGAAGTAATGACTGTATTTGATCCTCTGCTTAAACAAATTGAAGGACTGCCAAAATGTTTCCCTAGCATGACTTGCTATTGTTTATGGTTTCCTTCGTACATTTAACAGGTTTTTATTTCGAAGCCAGAAGTTGCAATCCAAAAGAAAGCAAACTGCACTATGGTTGTAGGTAGATATGGTAGAAGAAAGCCATTTTCCTTACAATACAACATAATTCACACCAGGAGTGAAGGTAGCATGGACTTCACCACACCTGCAAAGAATCACACAACTACACAGTTGCAATTCAAATCATGTCTCTCATCTGCTTCTGAAGAAGCAAGAGTATGGATATTTTTTTCCATATACTAGTGCCAAAGCCTTACAATAGTCATAGGAACAAGATTCCAGCCATCTAACCTAGTATGCTATTTCCTACACATTTTATTTTGATCCTGCAGGAAAGAGAATTAGAATAAGGCAAGCATGTAACAGATACTTCCCCTGAACACTGCCTCTGCCTCCAGCTCTTTGTAGCCCAGGGAATTTTTTAAGTCAATAGCCCTATAGCCATTTTAAATCTACCTGGTCTTTTTTTGAGTCATGACTACTAAAATAGCGTGTTCCATTTTCTTTTTATCACAGATGGCTCTACTGACTAAAATGTCAAGTTTGTTTGTTTTATGAAAGTGTTTGCATCTTCAGTTTTTCTATCAGAACAGAATAAATACCTGTATTAATAAAGAGATGCTACAGATTATCCAATGAAATATTATTAGAAGGTTGTGCATGGAACTGGGTGGTCTCACTCCATATTTCAATATTGCTGCAAAAAAAGTAATAGCTTTTCCCAGCTGCTTGTATAGCTAGTTATAATCTTTTTTTCAAAAGCACACTGATTAGAGCAGTATTTCTCCAAACACCTCTATCAGTGTATTTCAAGCTGTTAAAAACTTGCAGGACAGAAGCAAGACTAAACACACACGAGGCATCTTAGCCAAATGGAAGCATTTGATAAACACTGGAAAGGAAACACCATGAACTGGTGAAAAGCAAACTTCGGGTTTTGCCAGTCACACTCACTGCTGAGAAGTGTCAAAGACATTACAAATCAGTCAGGACAGAAGCAATGAAATTTAAACTTACCCAGGGAAGTACAGTCTCTAACTGTCCAAGTCTGAAAAACCGTTCTCAGAAGCACATATGCAAAGCTTCCTTATTATGGACAGTGTTTCTAACTGTATGACTGTCACCTCTTCCGTTGCATTTTGTTGTTTTCCTAATTGTTACTGCACATCCAGCCAGCATAAACAGAGGCTGCTTGAATTACGTGATGCAAGTGGTAAGATACACTACAGGTAGATGAAGGTGTGTCCTGGTGGCAAGTACCTTTCACTCTGCTCTGGAATAGTTTTACTAGGTTTTTTTTGTTGGAGGTTTGTTTGTTTTTTTTTCCCCACAACACATTTGCTCTTGGATTCTGATGTATAGGCATTTTTCTGCTGTATTTTACACACCCTTCTAAGATCTCATACAAACAGGCTGACTTCTTATATGTCACTCTGGAAAATAGCAGCAGTATTACTCTTAATATCAAGTTTTAATCCAATGACACCTGCCTTTAGCAGGAAGTGACAGTTACCTCAGGAGTTAAATAGACAGTAGGATCAAATTCACTGTTTGCTGTGCTAAAGTGAAACGTTAGACCAAATGCCAAAACAGAAACCCAAAACATAATAATTCAGAAAAAAGAGCAAAAAGCAGTAAAGTCCAGATAATAACAGCCATTAATCTTCTTAATTGTCCAAAAGCATTATATTGCAATGACTTTGATGCAAAGAAGTCTGAAAACTTAAGTAAGTCATCAATTCTTATATAAATGACATTAGTCAAATTCAACTTCTCAACATGAAAGGGCATATACATATGGCTTTTCTACCAGGTGATCGTTACTTTCTCTTTTATATATTCAGACAAGACTTTTTTTTAAAAAAATCAAATATATGCCAACTACATCAAGAAGAGATCCAGAAAAAAACCAGTCCAAACCTCAAAGCATCAGAGATCATGCAAGAAGAAAGAAAAATCTCTTTTCCTTCTCCTGTTTCCATGACACATATTATGCTGGTCCAAGTCTCCAAAACCTCAAATGTATCTCTTTACAATCTGCACCTCCAGAGACCACAGGCTCCTAGTATGTTTCTAAGTATCCCCATGGAAATCAGCAGCCCGCTGCAATACTTAGGCTTTGAAGATATATAGCACCCTTTAAAGATGCAGTATATCAATTCGTTTGTCTAAAGTAAAAGCAAAGTTGGACTACACACTTTGGACGATCATTCTCCCTGGACTTCATGTTTCTACCAGTGGAAATTATGTCATAAATCCAGTTTCCATTTATTAACTCTTAACTGTTGAGCAAACTACTGCTGATTTAACGTTGAAGTTACCTACCTACAAGCCTTGTCACTCACTGAACTGCTTTCAGGATAGGTTATATGTTAGTTTACAAATCCGCATTGTTCTTTTGCCCTAGAATCTTGGAAGCAGGGTTCTCAAGTGATTTTTTTTTTTTTTTTTCCCCCCAAATCAAATTAAAACACATGCCAACATAACACACACAGACTACAAGTTTCATTCCACCCAACATTTGTCAGGATGTGATAAAACAAACAGTAATCTGCACAAACTCCATCCCCGAGGAAAGGAAATAAGCCGAATGTTTCACAGGAAGTGTACCGAAGATTTAAGAGTTTCTAGATATGTGGTAGCACTGACGCTTCGGGACAATATTTCTTAACTTTTTCAGAATGCATTCTCTACAAGAATTTTTACATTACTTTTTAAATCATAACTCCAACTTCCAGGATCACTTAATTTGGCAGTGAAATTTGGCATAACTTAGCTACGAAATAGTATACTTAGTTCTGCAGCATTTCTGTAAGTTTCAAGCTAAGTTTCAACTCAGGCCATATAGGCTAGTTTGGCCTTCATTGTGGTTCTTCCAGTCGCTGCCTTCCTCCCCTTTCCAAGTGCCACCGCACACTAACAAGATCTCCTGTAAACGTTAACAGAACGTAAACAGAAGTATCTCTTCTAGGGAGTGAGTCACCTTACTCATTTTTAATATCTTTTAGGAATTTGTACCGGGTGCAGGTGCCCAGGCGCTGGCAGCAGGGGCGGCCCCTGTGTGGAGCGGCCGGGGCTGCCCCGCGCTGGCCACGGTGGGTTCCAGCCGGCTCCAAGGGCCCCACCGCAGGGCACAGCTGAGCCCCTCAGCCGCGGGAAGCAGCAAAGCCTTGAGACACAGACTCTTAGTGACGTCTTTTATTTTTTTTTTTTCCCCTCTTTTTAATCGGTGTCACAACAAGACTCAAGAAGCCACTCGCAAAGCGAAGCTGTAATACCGAGGGCAATACGGATTGGTTTAATTCTGGTGTAAATATGACTGTGGAAGCTCTGCAGCGAGCAGGACACAATGGTTTATCCACTATACGGCAAAATGCTTTAAAAACTTAGATAAAAATGCAAGCGTGTGAGATCGAGTCTTTCAGAACTGTTTAGCAGAATGATGTTTATCGCTAGCAAGGCAAGCCCATTTCGAAAGGCTGGATTAAAAATGTAAAGCTTAAGTAAGATTGTTCACGTAGACACAGGTTGTACTTGCTGCGCCATGCTGGAAGCAGATTTGATGTACTGGGTTTGTGATTGTGACATCCTTCGCTCACATCTTGGTGCCAAATAGCTCACTATGATTTCAGAATGGCTAAAGACTTCATTAAACAAAGCCTTCAAGCAGACTCATCTAAACTAATGACTAAAAAGGGGCAGGGCACATATTTATTTTCTCAAGTAAGGTGTCTCACTCCTGCACCTTTGCCTTCCCCATTTAATGGCTGATGATACTGATCCCTTTTCTAGAGAATCTCAACGCTCACTGATGAGGCTTGTTAACCAAGAACTGCCAAATGGAACTACTAAAGTCACCATCATTTTTGAAGATGGTACGTCTCTGCTTCACAGTACAAGTCACAGTACAGAGTGATGAACAGCACATACCACTGCTGAGTTTGTAAAGTAATAATGTGCCATAAACAACTCTGGTATGAGGCCTCTCTTTGAAGCCTACTAGGCAGCCTGTGTGCCAGAAGGCCGTGCTAATTTGCAGACAAACTTTGCACCCACTCCAAGTGTTAAGCTCTACATTTCAAACACTGGTAAAAGCCTACAAACAATTTAGTCTAGGAGGTAAATAATATTTAAGTAATCCTGCCTGAGAAGGAAAGAACGCAGGTATGTTTCTTACTTGAACTCAAAGTGAGAAAACAAGATAAGAAATCTGTAACATCCTCTTTTTATTCCTTAACAGGACTAGCATGTCTTATGACTGAGTCTTAAAATACCGCCTTTCACTGAAATGGCTAAGCCTGTACTCCAAAAGCTGTTCCTACTCTGTAGCCTTCTACTTTGCCGCAGAAACAGGGAAGGAAAACTTTGGCTTTCCTACCAATCACAGAATTTTCTTAGAAACTGTAACATTCATTCAGTATTGGGCTTTTCATTACACATTGTCTTCCAATCACCAACGTGTTTTAAGAAGGGTATTTACTCAAGATATGCTGTTCTAAAGTTTAGTTAGAAACAGTGCTTCCTTAGTATATACTACCTAATCTTAAATCTACTATTTTAATCCAACAACCGAAAATAATTATTAAACCAACACAAGAAATTAATAAACACAATTAAGTCAGAACAAAACAAAATCTTCTTTTGGCTTTATGCTCTCTTTGAGAATATCACTTCATTGTTCTCCACTAATGGCTGCTTCAAATTTGTTTTTCCTTAACTCCACTGAAATTTAAACAAAATTCTAATCCTTTGTATTCAGAAAAGGCAATGGCTATTCAGTTCAATACCAAACATAAACTGGTGGAGACTTCATTTGCACAGTACCACATGAGATGTGCCAGTGGGTGGAGGTAGCCTGAGAAGATAATCTCCAGTATAGATTCTGAAGCGGGTGCAGAACCTACCGTTGCACTGGAACACATCAGGCATTTGGTATAGGTCTGAGTTTTATTAAATAGTAACATACTGTTCAGAAGTCCAAAACCAAACCACCAAATATGTTTGTCTTCCGCAATACTATTAACACTTAAAATCTGTATTTAGATTTTCACAAACAACTAGTCCCAGCATTTGAACACAAAAGGTTAATATTAAACTCGTGCTATCAATTTTAATGCTTATTTCACTTAAAGCACAAAAGTTATGATATTCTGAATGGTATTTTTCATCCATTTATTAGAACTGCATCCAATGCTTGCACTAAAATGCAAAGTGCCTATTACTGCTGCATGAACAGACGCACTATGTTCACAGTCAAAAGTAGTTGTGAGTGTTCTGGCATCAAGGCTCAGCTATCCTGCTTACAGCTTGCAAGACATCAATCTCACAGATGGAGTTTTAAATCAGCACTTAAAGATGTAACTGCAGGGCATGCAGAACCTTTTCTTGAATACAGTGTTTAGTCCCAAGTCATACCTCATCTCACCATCCAAAAGGAAGTCTAAAACCAAAGTTGCCCAGTCAGTCTGGCTGCACAATTCCACTTGCTCATCTGTGAGGAGGATCCAAAGCAAGTCTTGGTCCCAGTCCACTTCCCAGCTCTCAACCCATTTCCAGTAGTTGACTTTTATCTCTGCTACTGAAATATTACTGCACACTACTGTTTGTTAACTTCGCCAGATGCTTCCCTGGTTGGCTAAGCTTTCACTGGTCCCTGCTCTTAGCCTCCCTTGTGGACTTGGTTCTCAGCATAACTAGTTTTCAGAGCACCGCTTCGGGAAGGTCGACTTGTGAAGGCAAATCCTCCAACTTACCAAAACAAGAACAGCAGCAGGACAGAGTGAAGGCAATTGGTATGACATCTGTCAAGCTTGACTGAAACCTAGATTTTTATAGAAGTCTTTCCACCCAAATAGGAGCTTCTGCATGTGCTTAAGTCAGGTAATAGATCTCCAGAACTTCTCCCACCGTTATCAGTATTCCCACAGCCTACTTTTAATGCTATTATGTGAAATCTAACAAAGTTTGGATATCATGCTGAAAACATTCCCACAGGAGTTTCTACTAAAGGTGTTCTACTTTTCTGGTCTGATACTAAATTGGCACAACAAGGTATAACATAGATTGCTGAGCCTCTATTTTAGTCCTGAGTTGGGTCAGCAAACTAAACAGATTCTTCCTATAACTGTGTGACTACTAAATCAGGTACAGTCGGAGCAGAAGGAACCTACAGGTGGAGGTGGCTGCTGCAGCAGTGCTGGGGGAGAGGCTCTTTTGGCATAGTACATAGTAACACCACAATAACCAACCTCACAATAGCCCTCGAATTTTCGGTTTGAATGTTGACAGGTGGTTAAGTCAGAGTCAACAGTAAAGAGGTGAGGAAGTGAAACACCTTTATCAAGACAGCGTAGAAGCAAAGTACTCTGGTATCAGTGTACGCAGTGAAAAGTGATACAAAAGTCTTTCACGCAACAATACAGATCTGAAAGCCTAAGACAACTTACAGCAAGTAAAGAAGAACAAAGGAATCTGATGTCTAAGAAAAAAAAACAGACAAGGATCACTCCTTTAGATAAGCACAGTCATTTCCAGCTTTTATTCAGTGATGGATACAGGGAGGGGGAGAGGGGGAAAGGGAAGTGGCTGACTCAAGGATGCAAGTAAAAGAAGACTTTGAAAAATTCTGGGATTATGAAAACTAAATACAAGATTTGTAAAAAAGGCATATAGTGATACAAGGTGGTACCTTAAAGGCAATTAAAAGGAGAAAATCTGCACACAAGAAATGTGCCTATATTTTCTCTATCGACCATCAAGTTTGGCAAAGTTACAAGCCACATACTAGCAGGTTCAGAAACCAAACTCATCAGCACACATAACCGAATTAAAAACAATTAAGAATACGAAAGAAGCTGTGGTTACAAAAGAAAACTGTATCAGACTAAGGTTTCACACTGTACATTTGACGAGTAACTTTGAACTTCACAGAACTCAGAGTAAAAAGAAAAAGAAATCTAAAGAAGCTCTAACGCTGCACTAACCACAGTTAGTGACAGTATTAGCAAGCAAAAAAAAAGAAAACAACAACAAAACCCCCAGAACCCCAAAAAAGCCAGTACCTGCCTGATTATTTTTTTTTAAACACAGTTTTAGCATATAATTGTATTATAATAGAAATAATGCCATTATTCCTATTGAAAACTGTCATTTCAGTTGTGTAACAATAATTTTCTGGTCTTAAATCTGTAGAGAGGCTGCGCACACTACAATTTGCTGCTGCAGTTGCTGCCTGAACACTGGGAATACATACATGCTTATCCAAAACAACACAGAGGCTCATCTATCCCCAGAATATGAGCAGGATAGTAATTCTCCATAGAAATAATGTGGCCTTCAGTGCCAATTCAGCATTTTTGTTTCTTCTGCAGCATTATTTTTATTTCAGCTGTCTTCCACATAAGCTTTCCTTTCAGAGGACATGGAAACATGGCATGGAAACTCTCGGAAGAGGTAAATATAAATGCATCAGCCAACAAGACATTAGAATTTCCTCATCTATTTTAAGCATAGCATACTCCAAGGTATCCTAACAGACTAGCAGCAAAAAGACAAAGGACACTTTTTAGCCTGCCCTACAACCTTCACTGGGACCCTGTTATTTATAACCCATACAGGTATTCAGTGGGGGAAGGACACATTAGGGTAAAAATGAAGGTAGCTAATATCTACCCTGTTAACTAATCAGTAATTAATTTTGAAGTTTTTTTTCAGTCGCGCTATTTAGTAGTATGTATCCCATCGGCATAAAGATTGTTTGGTTATAGTTTGAGGATCAAAAAATCCCTTCTGAAGTATATCTGTGAAGCTCAGATTAAACTGAGTAATTCTGTAAGAATTTCAGAATGGCACTGCTTTCAGAAGTGTTCTATCCAATATCTTTGTGAAAAGACATGCTTCAGTCCACTTTCTCTCCTGCAGTACAGACAAGAAATAATTATTTTCTTAGGTATGATAAATCATACTCGTACTGTTCAGTATGAGCACTTCATGAGGAAAAAAAAATTATTGAAGCTAGGTACATCTGCAGCAGAAGTAAAGTGAGCAGAAACAACAGGACAGCTACTAATAGCCAGAGCCAAGATAACCTTCTTCCAGCTACTTAAGGACAGCAACTGCTTCACCTTAGTTTAGCACAGCCAGCGTAGCTTGCACAGTTCAACTTTAACCAGCCTAGACTTCTTGCATTTAAGACAAAACCAGAAAAGATAATGAGAAGTAGGTTAGGTCTGTAAAGTCACAAGAGCCTTTGGTAAAGGTGTAGAATTGCCAGGACATTGGATGCCAAAGGGGTTTGCCACATTTATATAGAGTGGGTGTGTTTGTGACCATGACACATGACAGTCCAAACAATCTCTAGCTGAAGACGTTCTTGTCTGGATGGTTTCTGGGAACCAAAAAGCATACCAGGAGAAAGTTACTAATGTTATGGCCTGGAAGGCACTGTTAGTCCAGTCTATTCATGCCCGCCTCGCTCCCCTTGGGCCTCCCCCCACCTGCCCACAGCACAGGACCCCATTTCAACTCCCCAGGGCCATCAGTCCCTGCCCCAGCAACACCACAGCAGGGCCAGTCTCCAGCTCCCTACTGGCCTGCTCTGTGCCACACTGATTCTTGCAATGTTCATTTATGAATGCTAAGTTTCTTCCTCTGACTCAACTGTACAGAAGGGGGGACAGAGGACGACACGATGTTTGCACTGATATCCTGTCATTTGACACCAGATCTCACCATGCTTACTGGAATGTCACGTGAGCACCCTGAAACACTCAGTGTAACCTCAGTAAATGATCTCTGCTTCTTGGTCCCATTTTAACACATATGTTTTAATCAAGCAGTACTGGTAAAAACTAACAAAAACCCCACCAAAGAAATATGGAAAAAATATTCTCTAAAATGATCCAACAAAAAACATTATTAAGCTTTGTAATAACAGAGGGAGTTGTTCAAAGTTCAGAGAGGGCATATAAAGTGGTACAATTGCCTGTGGCAATGTAACAGCAACAATTACAGAAGAAACAGTTCATTATCTCAAAAAAATGCTGTCAAGAATGGAAGGGTTGGTAACATGGGAATGAAATGAGAAATCCAAATGGGGCTGTCAACTGGTCTGAGGCTAATGGAAAACACAGACCAGACTCTGTGGTCAACAGGCTTAGGTCCAAACACACTATCTGCAAGCTCCTTCTGGTTCTCTCCTTGCATAAACTTCCACTCAATTATTCATTTTAATGGTTTTTGCATCATTCGGAGACTGACTACACTACCTATGTAGTGCAATGAAGAGGGATGGCCCAATCGGCTCTATACAAAGGTTAGCACCTTATTCCTTGTGACTTTGAAAGATGTGACCTGATGAACCAAATGAAATTAAACAGAGTCCTGAACAGCAGCCTTTATGGCAGACTTGTTAGGCCAGAGTATCCAAGCATGAATGAATACTTTTGTCATTGAACAAAATACAACTCAAATTTTTCCAGTTCTTTCAGTCTCTCTGGTTAGCTTCATTTTGCTGAAAGCAGTCATCACTGCTAACTCACTTCTGTGAGAACTAACTACTCCAACTCCTTGACCACAATCTGTCTGACGAGAAACATTCTCAATGCAACTTTGAAGCGACGAGTAGAGAGGTCTGACAATTTAGCCATTTGGCATCTTCCTGCATTTGCTCCAACCTGTCTGATGATTTCTAGCAACTAAGTTTAATAAAATTTACAATCACATTCATAAGCTTTTGCTAGCAGACAGAGCAAGTCTGGACATTCGTATGCAGAAGTAGAGCATGGAACAGAGGAGTTATGTCCTGGGAATCGATGACAGTAGTGTATTTCCTCCCACTCCCCACTTTTTGAAAAATCTTGTCTAGTGCCATTTGGCACCTTTCATACCTAAGCACTTCCTTAACTAGTAAGTATCTACTTTTGCAGTTGTAGGCAATAGCAAGCTGCATTTAATTTCCAGGGAAGCATACAGTTTACATGAGCCAGAGGGAAACACCTGCATCTCTCTGGTCTTAGTATGCCCATGGCTGCATATCAGATCAAAACATAGCTGATGTCAAAGAGCCACAGGTGCAGGAAGCTTGCTCCAGTGTTCATTTCCACAATATCCTTTTAAAGGGACAGCTTATCCTTTGCTAACTACACTTAGGAGAACTGCTAACTGCTCATATGATTTTTTTTCTAACATATGTTTTAACTAAATGCCACTATAAAATTGCAGTTTGAGAAATGCTGCATGCCATGCCAAAAACCTGACTTACTCTTCTTAAAATTCAGTCTTCAGAAATTATCTGTACTGTGACAACAAGGAGCAATACTGTTTGTCCAACCCAGTTAGAAGTTCTGCCGATTTATCTATTCTCCACCATGGTGAAAACCATTGCTGTAACACAGAAAGGGCCTTCAAGAGGTTTCAAGATACTCTTCTACCAGTTCATTAGTATGTAGTGCAAAATATAATTCAATTGAAATGCAAAAATAATTCTATGTATCAGGGAATAATTGCCAATGGGATATGTATTAATACTGAAACACAAGCACCCATTTACTAAAGCTAGCTTCTCCAAAACTATACAACATACTGAAGCAGCAATTTCTCACTTAAACATTGTCTGAGTATTTCCTCAGGTACTCCTTGCCTTCATTAAAGGAAATCTAAGGCTAACGTTTTTCTAAACACAGGTACAAGCCCTAGAGCAGCAGGAAGACCATCACAGTCCTATACCAGCCTGGAACAATCAAGTGCATTAACTCTGTCCAGGGAGCACACTGAGTACCTGGACCAGGTCCCAGTGCAGCAGCAGCAGTCTGTGTTACTATTACCCTCTGTCCTGGTTTGAGCTAAAACAGGACCAATTTTGTTCAGTAACTTTACTTTTTAGCTAGGCCTCTTCTAACTGCTGAAATTAACAGCACGTTGCGCAGAAAATTGTTCACTCTCAGAGTGATCAGACCCATTTTTATAGTTGATGCCAAGGAATGGGATGCAGAGAGGCTCCTGCTTATACTTATTGCTATAACACCCAAGGGCAGCCAACTTTATTATTTGCGCCATTAGAGGGTCAGAAGCAGAAAAGCGTAGAGGGGTCACACCTGTGGGGAGGAGCGGACAGGACAGGTGACCCACAACTGACCAACAGGGTATTCCATCCCATCTGCCTCATGCTCAGTATAAAAGCTGAGGGATCAAAGGGTCAGCTCTCTTTCTTCAATGGCCAGAGTCCGAGGAGGACTCTGTCTGTTTATCTGCCTTGGCTCCCAATCCTGAATCCAGATCCGGAATCCAGTTCCCTTCTGTCACTGAGTCCAATCTGGGACTTTCCCAGTGCCTGATGGTGACATAATTGTCATCCTGGGAGTTTGATATAGTTTTGTGTGTGTGTGTGTATATATATATATCATTATGTTCTTTATTATTTTTTTTTAATTAATATTTCCTTAAAGTAGTTTGGTTCCTTCTAAACTCTTAAGTCTCTCTTTTTTTCTCTCTCTCTCCTGCCTCCCTTCAAAGCAGAGCAGGAGAGAGAGATCATCTGTTGGCCCAATCAGGCGGAACAATCTGGCCCAAACCATGACACCCTCCCTTCAGCTATTGCCTCACCTGCACCGGTTGTAAGCAATACTTGCAAAGAGAAATGGAGCAGATCACATTCTTGCACAGTATGTGCCTCAGTGCAAAAAATCTGCTACGTTAGCTCAAGGCAGCTCCAGCAGCATTTTAAACCAAATAATTGCACGTTCATCTTAAATGTGTAACCAGAGGACCTGAGAGAAGGCAAGAATACTTAAAATCATCCACACTGGATTTTTCATTGTCTGCTGCTTCTTTTGACAAAGGCGATGACAAGCTTTATTAGATGTTACTTGCTCAAAACATAAGCAGTGACAGTCTGTAGAGGAAGGAAGGGGATGTGAAAAATACAAGAGAAACTTATACTATGCCTATGTCAGAAAACAAGTACGAATACATGTAAGAAGTTGGGTAGTAGAAGTGAGGTGATATAAACAATATTTTCTAAAAAAACCCTTCTCTTCCAACAGTGCAGAACAGATGTTTGTACTAATGGAATGATCATACCACAGCTCCGAAATAAATCAAAATCTACCAAAAGGAAGTCACCGTAGGAAAATAACAGAAGAATTTTAGACAGTAACACCATCACTGTTTCTTTTCTAGAAAGGTTTCCTCTGCAACTATTTTACTAGGTATAGCACACAAGACAGCGGCATGGCACATCTAGTAACTCATAGTTAAACCAAAGAATAAATGGTATTTGAATATATCCATGCTGACTTGAAAACTCAGTGAGGGACTTTATTTCTGCATATAAATACATGCGTGCAGATGCATACAATCAAGAAGAAATGTAATAGCGTTTTTATTTTTAAGATAACTTCAGAAACGGAAGTTGTACAATGCAACAACCGCACCAGTATTACTTCTTTGCAATTCATGATTCCTATTTCAGATGTCACTGAACACCTCACAGCAAGCTTTCTCACTGGCTACTTCTTAAGGTACGACGCTCCTTGACCTTTTTTTTTTTGTAACACTGCACACTTTTTGTTGAAGTGAAAAACAGCCTAATTTGAGCCACGGTAGTAAAATCCAGCTTCAGAAAGCATCACCATAAAACCTGAAGCTGTAAAGACAGGCATCTTTTAATGACAAACATCTCTGATAAATAAGTCCACTCACAAATAACTAAATACATCTTTAATCTAATATCTAAAGCATTTTAAATTATACACAACTACTGAAGATCCTTTGCCAAAGTGATTTTGGCACACAAATGAAGAGATGGATATTGAGCATACAACCACTGGACTGGGTCAGACAGAAAGGTCAATCCATCTCCAAGCTCTGGCTGACAATACCAGACAGCAGACGCCTTTTTGGTACAGTTATCGTATCTGACTCTGAAGAAAACCACACCTCCCTTGAAAAGAACTGCTATCACGCCCGTGTCAATTTCTCTTACCTTAAAGCCATCTAACTACTATTAGTAAATATCTGTTTGAAAAGGAACCTTTTTTGAGGAATCCATGACATGAAGTTCCATCTGTCACCAGGGTGACCTTTCACTAGGTAAAAATATCCTTATTTCAGAGGGAAAAATCTCAACCTCAGCTTTCTAAACCCCCCTCCACTGGCTTACAGTAGTGCAGACTAACCGTCCTTAAGCATTTTGACAGTCTCCCTTTCCAAAATAGGCACCACTGACAAAAAAACATCTTACAGCAAGAACTCACATTGCTTGCACTGTTCATTTTAAAAATCAACACAATGAAAACTAACCCCAGGCAGTACGTCACACAAGGGCGATACGACTGGCTGATTCAGACTCATTCACTGTTTACTGTACCCATCCTGCCTGTTGGTCTACTGAAATGAACCAACCAAACGACTCGTGCTTCACAGCCTTCAATTCCAGCTACTCCCTAGTGACATCCACAGACACTTTCCCAAGGTGCCCTTCAAGCTAATGAGATCTCTTTAAAGCTACCTCACCCATTGAGTCTCTCATCTTATGTTGCCCGTGACTTAAGCAGTCTGCCAGTAGGTAGATGAATATCTGTCAAGCCAGCTAGTATTGAATAGTGTTTGTTTAAATCTGTCTTTCTGTATCTATCTGATTCATTCAAGACACAAGACAACAAGCTCTGGAGGACTGGAATTTTATTCTATTGCTGCAGTCCAGCAGCAGAAACCAACCAACCCAACCAATGTTTAAATTCTGGAAGAGCCCAGGGAAAGAAGCTTTTTCTCCTCTTGCTGGCAAGGGAAAGCAGTTAATCTTCTAATTTTCACTGAAAAGAGCAGCAGAGAATAAAAACCTCTCTACAAGTTGATCAAGTACCCACCACAGTGGGTAAAACAAACTGCCAAGTGACATATAACAGGATCTCTGCAAAGGAATGCAGGGTCATGATACACGCTATCTTCCACAATGATTTATGCCTTTTAAAAAAGTTGTAAAAAATCAGGGGATAAAGTAGGTGGTCATGTCACTCTCTTCATCTAACAAGTCTGCACTGATACAGAGCACTGAACTAGACTGACTTTCATGACAGCATTGTCGAAAACCACAAAAGTATCGGTAACAGACAGATGACTGAGCTGTGTGCTTGCAAATGGCTATTTACTACTTTTCCTGCACAGGCAGAAGGAGGAGGTTCAGTTCACTGAAAGCTTTATAGTACTGCAGATGAGCTTGTTTGCTCCACGTGTGTTCATCCCCTTTCAGTCTCTGTTCAAACTGGCAGAACATCCTCTGGAGAGCATGATCCCCAGGGTGCATCAGGTTTCTCATCAACACTGACTGCTTTGTCAGAGCTTGCCTATGGAGAATATTCTAGTTACATTATGCTAGAATTTGGCAACAGTCCTGGCATTTAATTAAATAGCCGTTTTTTGAAGCAAAGCCCGCAGTAGGGCAGACCAAGAGACACAGAGGCCTGATGACGTGCCTCATAACAGCTCTTTCCCTATGGCCCAGTACTGATTTTGTAATCAGTCCTGTTCTACCAGGAATGCAATATTTCAGATCACTGGGGGCCTAAAAATCAGACTAAAGGGGGTGGTCTACACCCAGGACTACAAAAGCCACTCACATTTTCCAAGAACAGTGAAAACCGTAGTTGACACTGACTTCAGGCAAATAAAGGTGTACAGTCAGTATTAGGAAAAGATGGTTTGGGTCCTTCCAAATTGTCTTCTTCTATAAGAAAAAGTCCACAGAGTAGCCACACCACATTTCCCTAGACATGTACAAATGTAAGGCCCAACAAGAAGATAACAAAATAACAAGCATCACAGAATTTTTTAGGCATTTTTACCTAGAAAGTGATGTTTTCCTGATGTTACAAAGAAAGGCCGGCACCACTGAAACAGTTTAAAGGCCTCCTGCTTTAACATAGAATACCTACCCCTGCTGCCAGGTCTGGAAGGTAGTTTTAAAACTTCATTCCTGTGATCTAGCATTACAACTTCTAGTTTCAACCTTTTTTTCCCATGACTGATTTATAACCCTGTGAACGTTTGTAGAGGAACCAAGGATGACTCCCCAGAAGCACACACAGAGTAAGCCCATCCGCCCAGAACATCTGTTCTACCTCTGGGAGACAAGACTCGGTTCTAGTTTCACAGTCCTGAACAAAACAGTCTTAAGGGAAATCTACACGGAAGGTAGAGTTCCCGTTTTCTCCAAGCACTCCAATAGCAATTTCCTACAGATGTTCTGGTTTAAATAAACATTGCCATTCTGGCCCTCTAAATAAGATCTTTTACACAGGTTCTAGCATTCTTTTATCAAAAATACTTTCTCTGATGTACAGGAGCCTTTCCTCTACCTTCAGCTATACACCGTGCCATGCTGACAATCTGTGGTCAGTTTAGACCCAAGAAATACAGTCTTGATCCTCTTATTAGCTACCTCCAATTAGCAAGATGCCCACTAGAAATTTTACTGTGATGGTTTCCCTGCACTACTCAGCATTTTGCACCTCTGAGTTCATGCCACATCTACTTTTCCACTCCACAAAGTTCTTCCACTGTAGTATGGTACAGTCCTTTTGCAGCAGAGATGTTTCCCATTGTTACAAATTGCAGAAGTTCATCTAGTTCAAAGGCAATAATGAAAATGTTAGTCAAGACAGGTCTCCGAGGAAACAGCACTAGTAGCATCTCCATTGTGGTAACTCCCTCTTGAAAATAGCTTATTATACTGTTCACATCAGCCAAGCTTTTGTTCTCACTCAAAGACAAGTCTCATTTCAATCCCCATTTTTTTCCCCAACAGGAAGCTGTATAAGAGAATTTAATTAAATTTACACAGGCAAGGCTACTGCAGTAGGATGTAATCAATTGTCTTACATTTCAACTAGAAATAATCCACCTTTGCCAAGACAGCATCTCTTGTCTGAGTTCACATTTAATTCTTGCAGTTGATCTCTTGCTTTCAAAAATGCACAGAATTGGAGGAGATGAAAATCAGGACAACTACCTGAATAAATTAGTTCCCACTGAGTACTCAATTTCTCCCTTCTCTACTCAAATCACCGCCATCTGGTCCTCAACCTGAGAGGCTACCAGAAAACTGCTGCTGAAAGTTTTCTTTTCTTTGCAGTTGTTACCCTACGGTAAAGAGATCTTTGGGCCTCTACAACAGAGGATTACCACTCCAGGCAGAAGAAGATTCTGAAGGAGAGCTGAAGGTTTACACAGACAAACTGTGTGTGAATTTTGTTTCCTTAAGCCCTTGAAAGGCCTGCAACAGGCAGGATCTGCACAGGCTGGCCTCACTACTTGTGAAAATTCTGACTACAATGGCAGTAACACTTGCACGCTCAGAAGCTAATGCCTCGTCCCAGGAGACAGGTTTGCAAGGACTACTCGTGGTAGGGGAAAAGCAGATGAGGCAGCAAAGAGCTGCAGTGACCCTGCAGGTACTGGCCAGTAGAAAAGACATTGTCCTTTGGAAGACACACTCCCTTTTTGAAGTAAGCAGCAAGCATAAACAACCTAAGGCAGAGCTTCCTTTCATTAGGGAACTCAAACTGATGTAGGTTTGGTTTTGATATAATTTTACACTGAAGTTCAGCTGGACAAAAAGAAAAGTTTGAAAATATAACGCAGCACCATCATGTTTGACATAATGACAACTGTTACCACAAGCATTACAAAAATCTCACAGCTTCCTATCTGAACTGTCAATCATTAAACTTTCTTTAATGGCATTTGGAGAGAAAAGGAAAAATAAGACATCAAATATATGACAGATCCATTCACAGGTCTCCTCTCCCTTAACCAGACTTCTTTCAATTCAATCTAAAAAACAAAACAAAAAACCCAAAACCAAAAAAAAGTAACAAATGTCACCAAGAACACAAGGTCAAGTGAAGACGCACACAGCTGATTTATGGTCATAAAATAAACTTTAACTTCTAAAGTTAGTCAACTAAGATTCATACTTGCACATGTAAGAATTGAAAGCTAAGCACCCACAAAAAGAAACAAACCCCACCCCCCCAAAGAAACCCCGCAAAAGAGCCAATAACAGGAATAATACACGCAGCTGAAATAATTGAAATGTTATGAAAGTCAAGCTGCTTTCTTTAAGTTTAACGAATGTTTTCAAGAATACTTGATCTTGGTAAACAAACAAAGTTTCATATGTTTGGAGTGCTACAGTGTATGTTTGGCCATGAGAATCCATTAAATTGAGAAGTTTCCAGACAAAGTACCTTACAGGGAAGATGTCTTTACAAGCACATTGCATGTTCAAACAAAATTTTATGGGAATTGGGAACCTTCTACAAATTTATCTGCTGTATACAATAGCTGCAGTATGGTATTATAAGTCATTCTTATGCCAAGATTAGATTTCTACAGGACACAGCAGTAAACACTAAATTTCAAATTTAATCCCGTATGACATATCAGATTTTAAATTCTTGGATGCATAGTCATTTTAACTCTGAAGAGACAGACATTTTTAAAAAATTGAGGCTAAAATTCTCCACAAATATCCAACTACCTAAAGGCTGTCAAAATTCCTATGACTGCAGTGATTTCAAAACACAGTTAAAGACACCTTGAAAGCTGGTAAGCATTATGAACACAGTTTCTACTGTCAAGATTAATAACAGCAGATTATTTTTCTCCATCTATTTGAAACCAATACTAACTGTATTTCCTGGGTCATGGCTATGCCTAGGCCAGTAATTTCCATTCTACCTAAACAAGAGGCAATGGGAGTCCTGATGACCTTGAGCAAACACCTGTTTCTGTACACCCACATTTTAGATGAAGCTTCTGCAATGTGTTTCCACCAAAGATCACTATTAACTTGCTGTGTCTGGAGTAGAGAGAAGTACTGTGGCAGGCAGACTGGCGAGATAGAACACAGCTGAATTAAAACAGAGAAACACATTTGCTTATACAAAAACTTACGCCACTTAGGGCCAGCAAGGTAGGGGTGTCAAATATCATCTCTGAAAGTTCTCCTCTCAACCTCCTTTCACCAAAAAAGGATGAAGGGGAAGGTCAACAAGGCAGATATCCTGTTGGGAGTCTGTTATAGACCACCCAATCAGGATGAAGCAATAGACGAAGCATTCTACAAGCAGCTGACGGAAGTCTCACAATCCCCAACCCTTGTCCTCGGGGGGGGGACTTCAACTTACCAGA
>VYXH01006078.1:74749-92608 GCA_013397275.1 Burhinus bistriatus | reverse complement strand
GCGGCCCTCTGGAGCATCAGCCACCCCTCCCAGTTTGGTGTCATCAGTGAACTTGCTGAGGATACACTCTGTCCCCTCACCCAGGTCATTGATGAATATATTGAACAAGATCGGGCCGAGTATTGACCCCTGGGGGACACCAGTGACCACATTTGTGCAAAGTCTAATGAGCGCTAAACACAGGGACTGAAATCTGATTGGTTGTAGAAGAAGGGACTGGACATTAATTAATTTTCACCTTCATTAGGCACTCTTCTGTGTTATTACCCTTCTATTTTCTGAAGCAAGCTGTTGTAGTATCCAGTGCAGTGGGATGTAGGGCAGGGTTTCGGCAGGCTTTTTTGTGTTTTGGGAGCATGTCCGCCCTGTGGATTTATGTCCTCATCTATCTGCAGCAGTGCAAATCTAGTCGTAGATATACTGCATTGATTATTTACTTGTTCTTATTGCCTCACTCAGTTTTACATCAGAAAATTCCCATTTGATATCAATGCAGAGAGACTATGTTCTACATTTGCATTTTTTGAGTCACTTTCTTGGGATGGAAATCCCTTGGGATTTTGATTTACACTGAAAAATTCCTGATATAAAGTGTATTTTTTTGATGCTAAAAGTAGTCCTTGTGTTCCAGTTACTGACTCTTAAGAAAGGCCACGCTGCTTAAAGGAAAACTGCGTCATTTGCATGTGACAAATTAGCTAAATGAGCAAAATCTATATTGAAGTGTCTGTTGCTCTGTCAAACTTGTCATTGGGTTATTTGACAATTTCCCGGGGTATTTGTGAAAAGATAAGCAGAAACTGTGATTGCAATACAAGGCAGATGGCATAATAAATACGTCATGGAAATGAAGCCAAGCTCCAACACGTGAGTTTTGTGGGTGGTGGACAGTGATGGTACATCTCAATCCAAACCCCTGGAGCTCAGCTGCTCTGCACCAGAATCCAGCTGCCGCGGGCGCTCGGTGCAGACCCGCGGAGGGGCTATTTCCTAGCTCACGTCGCCTTCCCGTCTGCTTGAACCACCCATCCTGCAGCTGCAGGAACAATGGCACAGATCTGCTTTCATGCTACAGCTGGGGAGAAACAGGCTTCTTGTGTAACAAGGAAATAATGAATTCAAATTTGCTTTCTCTTCTGATATAGGGTAAGAAAAGCAAAGTTTCCTGGGCAGAAAAACAGAGGGAAGAGTGGAGATGGGTTTAATTGCTTTATTGAATAAACCACATCAACATTTAAATTTTTTAACTCTGAGAACTTCAATATGAAATATTGTTTTGAAACAGGAGATGGAAAGGATTTGCTCAGAATATCAAATCTCACATTTCACCCTCCTGGTAACACCTCTGCCTTTTTCTTCCTGACTTTTTGAACAAGATTTAGTTCTCGATGGTCATGCTTCTTCCTGCCTGCTGGCTGAGAGGAGGTAGGCAGGAAATGCCTTTTTGCCGGTGCCTCCATGGCATGATGCTTGTCACCTACCTTCTTCCATCAAAAGAAGAACTGTTTTTTGTGGTAATGACAGAATAGGGTGGTCGAGCAGTTAGATAGTGATTCATGCAGCTTCCAATGTAAGCTGCCTGCAAAGACAGCGGACGCGTCTGGAGGTCATGTTTCTTTTCTTTTCATTGTTTTGTTTTCTTTTCTTCTTTTCTTGGTCATTTTACTGCCTTAGTTTCACTCCTTGCTTTTTAGTGAGCAAATTCCATGGAGAACCCCACTCAATGCAGTATTTTATTATGCACAGAAACTCAAAGATACGTAAATAGTGCTAACAGAGGGGTGCCACCTCTGCCTCCGAGGGCTGCTGTGTCCATCACATCTGTGCCGTGTTGTAGCATTATCAGTACTTTTCCCAAATTCTTCCTAAGAGCAGTGGAGGGGCACTGTAGGGAGTGGCAGATTAAAAACATTGAGGTGGGCAGGTTAGAGAGCAGGAAAGACCAGGGCAGGCACAGCACAGGAGTGATGAGAGGAGCTGTTCAGCAAGGCTCTTCGTCAGAATGGGTCAAGGGTTCAGGACATGCGGCTGCTCAAAGCCTGGAAGGTGCTAAACCAAAGCATTGCGGAGAAGCTGGAGTGCAGCAGATGAAGCCAGCTGAACCATAGCTGCTCCAGTCGATTGATCTTTGGACCTGACCTCATTGCCCTTGCAAAACCCAGGTTCCAAATAAAACCCAGAGGAGGTCATGGTTGGGTCTACCATTGCATCCAACAGGGTAGTGTTTGCAGCTGCTGGTTGACAGGCGGTTGTGTTTATCAGCATGGAATTGGCCATAATGCGTTTATTCCTCTGGCTGGTAAACTTGGTATGCTTTACGCGTTTGGTCAGATACCTCATGTGTGTTCTGCTCGTTTGGCTGGATCCTAGACAAGTGAGTGGTGGCTTGATCAAATGCCCAAGAGAAGTGATCGGAGTCCAAGGGATGAGTTTGACAGAATCTCCCTTGTACACAAGGTGGTCAGAAGTACCTGTGTGCTTTAATATCTGCGTGAGATCGGTGTGCCCTGAAGTGGGAACTGTCTTTAATGCCGTTAATGCTAGTTGGAAGTGGGAAACTGAGGCTTTTGGCTTACTTTACAACGCAAGAAGTGTGAATCAGCTAACTAACTAATGAAAAACTGAAAATTTGCATGGCATTTTAAGATGAAAAGTGTCTAAAATACCTGTGCATTTCCTACTAATTCAGTGATAGTATTGCTGCATTTGAACGAGTAATTGTGGGCACCTTAAAACAACCATTGATCTGCTCCTTACCTGGACAAATCTGGTGGCTTCAGTAGGAGCAGTGTTTGCCTGAGAACATTAATATAGGTGTTTGGTAAAGACACACTTGAATAGTCAGTTTGTGTTTTCATATGTCACAAACAACTTGTCTTGTTTTTTTATAAATACGAATTATTGGCTCTTTATTTGTTGTTGAAATTAAATGATTACCTAAAATGTTTTTTTTTTTTTTTGCTTTCTAAATTAATTGCAGTTTTCCATTAAGAGCAAACTCTTTCTAAAGCCCCCTTGATTCACACAGCAGATCTTACCTCTGTTGCACAGAAACCCAACTAGGAGGGAGACAGTTGCGGGGAGCGTGGTGGTGTAGAGCAGCAGAAGCTTTGGGGAGATGCGGCTGGGGAGTGCGCTTTGGACTCGGTTCTGCATGTTACCAGATTGTGCTTGAAGCCTGATGTGTTTTATGCAAAGTAGAAAGAACTGTGTAAATGAGTGATTAGAATGACTCTACTATATGAGACACATTGAATTTTACGCTGCAACTGGAGAAACTTATCCTTGATTGAAGCTGTGGGAAAGTGTATGTAATTTTTGATTTAATATTTTCCCTTAACCCTGCACCCCCCACCCCAACCAAAATCGTTTGTGGAGTTAGATTGTTGCTGTAGCCTTTGTGAACCCCTCTCTTCTAATGTTTAATCAAGTGCTGAAAAGAGAAACTTACAGACTATTTAAAATGTGGAAAAATTGCTTCCCAATATTTTTGACAGAGAGAGACTGAGAACACACAGCATTGAATCATCAGGAAAATTGAAGATTTCCCCTGAACAACATTGGGATTTTACAGCAGAGGACTTGAAAGACCTTGGAGAAATTGGACGAGGCGCTTATGGTTCTGTCAACAAAATGGTCCACAAACCAAGTGGGCAAATTATGGCAGTTAAAGTAGGTGATGCCCATACTTACGTTTGTACTTCAGTCCATTAGGGATGAAATGCGATGGAGAATTAATGTTCTTCCATCTAGCACCCATCTACTGCTCTTTTCTGTTTATTTCCAGTGTAAAGGCTGCTATTTGCTGAAAATATGTTGTATAATGGGCATAATGTAAAGTGATTTGTGAAGCTCTCATAATTGCTTGTGCCCTTTTGAAAATGCCTATCAGGAACCTACTGTTTTGAGGGGATCACGTGTCTCTGGGGACCAATAAAAGGGCATGGGCTTTTCACCTCTGGGTCACTGGTTCAGGTACAGCCTAGGTTGGTGGTAGGCACAAGTTGACATCTAATAGCTTCTTGGTGTCTTTTGTGAAATAAGATAGTGACTTAAAATTTGCTTTTTATGTAAGCATGTGCCATGGTGTAGCCTCACCAGGAGAAACTGGAATGAAGTGGACATCTAGGGAGTGTTTTGATCTTGCTGATGTATAATGGAGTGTCTCTGCTTTGTGCTTATCATGCTCTGGAGATGGAGAGCGTAGCGATTTTCTGAACTCTCCATTTTCTACCTTACGCTACCCAAAAAATCACCTTAAAACCAGGAACAATATGCAACCTGATTTCCCAGATGGTCTTGCCGCAGCGCTGCTCACTGGACATCTTTGAGGATCTGCTTGTCTGTTGCGCTGGGTGAGGTGGACAGCAGCCATTCTCTCTCTCTCTCTCTTGTCCTTTCCTTTGCTTGCCGCTGGCTAGTAGCTAATGACATCAGTCTTCTAACTCTGTTGATGATATCGACTGTAAGTGCTCCTGTGGCTCCCATGAAAGAGTAGAAGTGAGCTACGTAGGAGTCTGTGTTGCTCTCATTTCCAGCTCTCTCTCTTTTCTTTGGAATATTCCTTGATCTGATCTGGAAATGTTCACTCCTGTCTCACGTGGCAGGTAGACGTGTCTCAGCCCCAGCTCTAGCTGCTGTGAATATAATTCATACCTGTCTCCAGTGTGTCAGGCTACTGGAGTAACCACCATCCTTTGATTTTTCTCCAGTAAATACTGACTTCTTTACAGCAGTGGGATGACTGGCCAGGTCCTGAGTGGTTTGGATCACCGTGCAGTGGTGTTTCAAGCTGTTCTTGAATCCCTAAAAGTCTCCAGTGTAGCTAGAGACAGCCTGTAGCTAAAGACTTGATTCTCGTAGTTGCCTTTGGTGAAACTTGTGGATGGAGTTTGCAGATGACAGGTTGAAAACCGCTGATGTAGTGAAATGATGCCTGGGCACCCCCAGCTTCTCAAACCCAGGGTGTGTGACCTGTGTAACTGTAGTTTTGCTCCTATAATCGTGATAGCCATGGGTAAGAAAGGCATACCTATAGCCGAGTGGCTTTGTTGTCTGAAGCTCTGCAGTGGGTACAGCTGTGCTGAGAAGAGCGCTTTGTTGGATTAGCTAATGTCATCGAGAAGGAGATGCGTCTGCTGGCACAGAAATTCTGTTGTCCCAGACTGTTCTTGCACAAGGGCTGTTCAGTATTGTAGGATAATCGTGTCAGCGTCGAGGGTCTGTAATGCAGGTACAGTTCCCATCTGGGAGGCAGAAGGCACCAATGCTGTGCTCTTGAAGCACGCAGCTGGAGGTGACATCGCACAGCATGTTGAGCTGGCTTTCCCAAGGCAAGAGAGGTGGTCAGAGCCCCAGGGGGTGCTGGGCTTGGGGGCTTACTTTTAAACAAATAAAACCTGATAGGTTTACAGCATCTAAACTTTGAAATGTCAAAGCTGTGGGCTGGGATGGTGCCACCTTCTTTTCTGTGAACCCAGTCCCCTTGGGCAGACACGGCTAGGCCGGCAGGAGAAGGAAGGTTGGAGGGTCTGGGCAACCACATCATTTCTAAAATGTTAGTGGCAAGGGGCTGTTTGTCCCAGTGGGGATAAAACAGGAAACTGAGCAAAGGGAGACCTGTGAGTGGAACCGTAAGCGAGGTCTCCAAGGCAGTAGCAGCTATGGATGGTGCAGTTACTTGAGATGAGGTTTCAGGACAAGGCTGAGCTTGGACTACTGACTCACTGATCCCAAACTACTCAGCCTTTTCTTTCTCAGATTGCTGTTGTTTTTGGGGCAGCCGAGGTTTTGTATTAGTCTCCCTGGTCCTGCTCTATCTAAATCTGCCCTATGGGCCATCCATGTTTGGGGCTGTCCACCTCCTGCTCTCTCTGTCTCCTTCAAGCCTGTGGTGTCCTGCCGCTTGCGGAGCTGCCTTCTTAAACCCCAGCTCCCCACCTGCATTCAGGGAAACCAGCTGCTCTCCGGCGCCTCTCTTTGCTGCATAGGCAGGAACTTAACTTGTTTTCTTCTCCTTCAGCATAATGCCCTTCTGTAAGAGAAGATTGAGAAGAGGGATGGTGGTTTGAGAAGAAACCCTGTCAGTCTAGTGATTTGAGGTCTTGGCTGTGATCATAGCGGCACCTGCTTGCAACTCCGTGGTGTGACACTGTGCCGTGTGCAGGACATCAGGAGCACTGCCTTGCAACTAGCTGGATTGCGGGTGTCTCTGGTTATTTGGTGGTGCTGCTGTCCCTCTCCTGTGCTTCCCCGAGAGCAACATCAGTGCAGCAGGTACATCATCGTTGGAAGGATGTTCAGTGGTAGGAAATAGCTTTATGGAGGTCACAAGCCAAAAGTTGTTGGCTGTTCTGCATTGATGAGTGAAACACAGAGATGGCTACAGAAGCTGCTAATTAGATCCAGAGAAATTTGGTACGAGGGCCTCCCACAGCTGCTCCTCCGTCCTTCACCACTACCCAAATTACCACTACCACTGCTGCAAATTTCCAGTGCAGTCGAGTATCTTCCTACCCCATTTCTGGAAGGGCCAAGTCCTGTTTGCAACTGCCATGACCAGGCTTCAGCCCTTGTGGCTTGTCAGCCCCTTCTGCTGTGGGCAGATTCAAATCCTCCTTGTTCTACAAGTGTGCTGCAGTTACCTTGTAAAGAGCAGGTGAAACGTTGCTCTTTCCCCTGCGCTGGAGTCATCTCCTGGCTGCTCCCAGCTCCTGCTGCACCGAGGCAGCCTCGCGCGTCCGGGCACTTGTCCTGCTCACCTCTCAGCCTACGCGGATGTGGCTGCCGGAGCGTACCCTCAAATCCTGTTTCCAGCTCCTTCCTCTGGCTTTTTCAAGCCTGTCATGACGTTGCCTTTGGTTCCTGGAAGTGTGGTGTAGCTTAGCCTTCCGCTTTCTCCCTGCTGGGTGCACGTGGCCCCGGTGCTGCAGAGCACGCCGGCTCCTGCTGCCCCTGGGAGCTCCCCGAGCACAGCCTTTTTGCTACGCTTCCTGCCTACGTTCCTTACCACTGCAGGAAAACAATCCCTCAGTGCTGAAATATCACTGAAATAACCTGAGATCTGCAAGCGGGAGCACAATTTTCTTTCATTTTTCAGTTTTATGCATTTTGGCCTCATCAGCCATCATCCTGGCACCGTTAATGCAGGTGTCTAGCTCCTCACGCGGGCAGGGCTGCCAGGCCCCTGGGTGAGTCTGAAGCTTTCATCTGTGCGTCTGTGCTCCAGCGTCAGCGGCAGAGGAGGAAAATGAGCCTCGTTGTGTCACTGGCGTGAAACCACTGCAACAAAGCTTCGGCTGGCGGAGCTGGGGAGAGGCTCCATGATGAGCTCTTGTCCCCAGTCCTGCTCCTCCCTCTCCTTCAGCCTTTGTCATTCGGTGCCTCTATGAATTTAAACAACAAAAAGACATTAGGTACCTCTTCTGGAGTGGGGTCCTCATGCCTGTGAGGCTGCCGGCTGCAGCAAGTTGGTTTCGGAGGCAGAGGGTTGTAGTCTTTGGCGTGATGCATTTGCATCCCTTACCCTTTCTGCCATAGACAGCTCTTCCTAGAGCCATGAGGAAGAGGGGGAGAGGATAAAGGAAAGAGGAATCCAACTCAAAGGATTTGTATTCAAATTTTTCTCATTTTGCCCCTGGAAGACGTTGTATTATGTTTTCCAAATCTTAATAAAAGACAATCCTCTTGTTCATTAGGTCCCTTCTCTTGGATCTTCCTAGAGGTGCAAAGTCCCTGTTTGCTCTGGGTCAGCTGGCATTGTGGTCTTCCTCTCACTGAAAAAAACCCTATTCATTTTCATGAGAGTTTGTTGACATATAAGGTCAAGATTCTTCCAGGTGGGAAAGAGAACAGCCCGGTTTTGTCCAGTGCCATCTCTGTCTGTGCAAATTCACAATTGCAAGGCTAGCTTATACATTAACTCCTCATCTCCTTGGCAGGTTTCTCCTCTGGGCTCCTCATTTTCCTTGAAAAAGCCCCTGTCCTGGCCGGCATTTGCCTGCGGCGCCAGCACCAGCTGGTCCAGCTTCCAGTTCCACCCAGAGTCCTTTGACTTTGCTTCTGGGTTCTTGTTTTCTCTTTAGCCTGTTTTTGCCCGGTCTGTGGCAGTTCATAATCTCCCCGGCTTCTTCGCTGTGCTGAGAGCCCTGCTGCCTTGTCAGATCTGCTCCGCTGCCCTCACTCCTGGTTTTACCACAGAGGCTTCACGGTATGTGCGGTTCTCCAGCCCCTTTTTGTCTTTATCCTCCAGCATCACCACGTGGTATTGTCCCAGCTACTCTGGAGGGTTGTGCACTTTGTTTCATGAAGGTACCATAAATTCAAGGAACAGGACTGTCTTTGGCACGTCAGGGGAACTGTAGAGAAGCCCCATTTTATTTGGGTGAAATGGCTTTCTTGGGAAGCTCACCCAGCAGCTGAGGGGGGTTTCTTTCTGTCCTGAGGTTTCCCTCTGGCACAGGTGATAGCTCACACAAAACAACTGCTTATAAAGATCTTTGGCATACTTGGTTTTTCCAAACTGGTATCAAAATATGTAAATGAAAAAGGTCCAGACTGGAACGAAAGCTGGGGAGTGTTCTCCCTGTTGGAGCAGGATGCTCTGCTTTTTACTTACATAGCGCATGTAATACCTGGTGCGGGTTTTATTAGCCAGGGTGCTTAAAAAGGCCTCTCGAAGGCTAGGAAAGTTTGTTTGAAGAGTTCGTAAGATAAATAAGCGAATATTTAAAATAGCCAGCCTTTAACCTGTTAGGTGGCACCTGTGCGGGTCAGGAGCCTGAGCGCGGCAGTGGTGTCCTAAGCCCTCCCCTCCCACTCCGCTCCCCTTCAGCCCCCCAGCCGGGAGCACCTCTGACATTTGGGCTTCAGCATTAGCCGCTTCTGCCAGTTTCTTTTCAGCCAATGCTACTGGCTGAAAAATAGATCATCAAGAGATGGGTAGAGTGGTTTGTGCTTCGGTTGACCTTCAAGCTCCTTGTCATGACTCCATGGAAACATCTTGCACCTCTTTTTAGTTGAATTGTTTTTCTGTCAGAAATAGTTACACCTAGGAGAGTAAGCCAGCAGGGGATAGGGCATTCTTGTACACAATCCTTGTATTCGATTTTCCCTGCACCCGAAAAGATACAGTGATTCTCAGCCATATACCGGATTTTTCTGTATCTTCCTAAATCTATTATATAAATCAGCCTAGCTGATTTAGTCCCACTCTGCAACATTGCCTAGTCTAGTCTCCAGTTCCAACTAACCTCCTCAGATATTGTTGCTGGTTTCTTGTTCTCTCTTTGGTCTAGCAGTATTTTTGACCAGACTACAGGTGGTCTTCCACTTCTTCCACTCTAAACTTGTCCTAAGAAAATCAGAAGCAATTTCAAGATAATTGGGTAATTGGTGAAGCTGGCCAAGGCACTTTTTAGAGATACATAAAATTCAGCAGGATGTTAAGCCAATGAGGTGTCCATAGAAAATCCCTGTTCTTCTCGGAGAAGCCAGTAAGCTGTGGAGCCATTTCTTGTTCAGACCACAGTGCCTCTTTCACATCATTTAGCTTTGTAGTCAGTGCTTACTCTCTCATCCGTAGCTTTCAAACAGATGTTCATGTCTTTGGCTTGAACAGATTTTCTCTGTTGGCAGCTTCAGAGCTGAAATAGGCTGCTAAGGATCAGATATCCTTGAGAGCAGAAATTTATCGTTTATGTATGCCTCCGTTATCTCTCCATCCTTACCTGGATGCCTGATAGCCCACAAAAGCCCACCAGAATGGCACACTAGCGTATTGAGCTGAGTCAAGGGGCAAATTTCTCTGTCCTTCCAATTTCCCATATGATTTCTGATGAGAAGTCTTGGGACTTTTTGCAAGCTGGCTTTATTGCAAATCATCATTTCCATTCTTCTCACAATTAGCTGCCCTCTTCCAAGTTGACTGCTTGTGGTTTATTGAGCGGAGTTTTCTGTTTTACTCATCCGTTTGGGTAGCTGGCTGAGAGTCGGGGAAACCAGTGCTCCAAGCCGTGCTGGTAGTACACTGGGATAGGAGTGAATGAGGACGGGCTAAAAGGAAATGGTGAGAGAGAGCGAGAACCTTACTGTAGGAGGTGGGAAACTAGTTGTGATAAGTGGAAGACCTGACATACTCCCGTCAGTGGTAAATGTGTTTCAGTTGGGTAGATAAATATTCTCGGCCTCAGCAGCAAGTAGGCAAACCCTCTTCCTGCTGGTTTGGTGTCCTCAGTCCCTTGGCATCCCCTGGGAGCATCAGCCCTCCGGTGACACTGCTGTGCTGTGCCTTCTGCTGAGGACACGTGTGAGTCCTCTACACAGGACAGCACTGTGTTGTCCTGCAACTTGAGGAGCTGGCTTTCAGTTTGGTGTTTATAGCTTTTGTTTGTTTCTCCCTCTTTTCTTTCCTTTTCTTTTTTTAACTAGTTGCTACCCACTGCACCTGAATCTTTTCGTGTGTGTATTGGGGCTGGGTGAGGTCTCTTCTGTTTTGGGTCCGTTTTCTGGGATCTGTCTGGTTTTAAGTTTGAGAGTGGTCCAGTCCACAGCATAACTTATCCTTTGGCTGTTGATGCTGCCCAGGGCATAGCTTTCAGAGCTCTTTTTCCTGATATCAGAAGGCTTTGTCCTAACCTGTGTTTGTATTAAAAGGGTTGGAGAACTTTCTCCTCAAGGATTTGATGCACTTCAAATTTGAGGGAATGATTAAAAAGGAGACTATCCATAAGCCTCTACTACAAAACCCACTTTTTCCTTATGTGGCTTGTTTGGCCACATCAGTGACTACTTGCAGTAGAGTGACCAGGCTGAGAGGTGTAAACCTGAAGCTAAGTCAGACCTGTCCACCCCTGTCTCAAATAGTGTCTTCAGGCTGTTGTCTCACCTTGTGTCTTCTTTCCCTGACATCTCCTGTGTTCTTCGGGGAGCGTCTGTGGTAGCTGCTGCAGTGTCTGGTGCTCTGCCTTGGAGTGAGGTAGCAGATTGTCATTATGGCTCGTGTGCTGTTTGGGTGGTGGCAGCTGTGGACTTCAGTCACCTTTTGCTGTTTCTTCCTTGTTTTGCTGGTGAATGCTTGTTTCTTAGCTGGTGAATTGGGACCGCTGGCCTGCAGCAGACTCCCTGGTGCACTCCAGCTAAAGAAAGCCATCTTTTCCAGCCTGGGCTGACCCCAGCTCCGCGCTGTTCTGCGTGCTGCTCCTGGTAGTTTTCCACTCCTCTTGAATTTGCCCATCTCCAGTCTCCAACACTCTTACATGAGACCTCCCAATCTTGCATCATGTCCTTCCCTTCACTCTCTGAAGCAGTGTTTGCTGGGGAGTCCATGCTGGCTTCTCAAGGTGTCCTTTGGCTCCCGTGTCTGCCTGGATGCTCTGCTCTATAGCCGAGCCACTGTCCCTCCTCTGGGTTCTTTGTCTGGCCTTTCTTTTTCTCCCTAGGGAGATTGTGTTTGGGAAAAGGAGGAATCTTTGGGTTCAGTGTTGTTCTGAGGTGCCATTAAAATCGCCACCTCTGTATGACCTATATTCCACATGTTTTCCAGAGCTGGAGAAGTAACAGCAGAGATGGAAATATCAGAGGTGGGAGGAGATGCTTTCAGGGGAAGTTGTGGAGTTCGAGGCGCAAGCTGTGGGGATGGCTGTGACAGGATTGTGCAGATGCAAAGGAAATGCAGAGGAGAGCTGGGGAGACTCCTGGATGACCAGGAAAGAGGCTTTTTGGAGGCAGATACAGAGTTGGCACAGAAGGGAGATGTGAGTTACAATATGGAGAAGAGCTCCTTTTGGTATTGCTCCTCACCAAAAAGGTGAGCTTTTCAGAGAAGTGGATAGCATCACAGTGAGAGACTAAACTACTCCTCATAGGTCCCACCATGGTGGCTTTGGCATCCATCGTCTTCTGTCCGGGGCAGAGCAACGGCATTATCATTTCACATAGTGCTGATGTTGTGCAACCTAGAAAGAGACATTCAATCTGCTCAGTCTTTGATATCTCAGCAGGGGGTTGTTGAGCTTTTTATGGTGTAGATGCAAGACAAAGAAAAAAATCAAACTCATCAGGCTGTCTTGAGTGTCGTGTCTGAACTTCTGGGAAACAGACTTGAACCAGTGACCTAGAGGTGAAGCTTTTTAGTTTCATTACTAGTCCGTTGAGCCATCTTCTTGCTTTGTTTGTGGCTACAAAATCTCACCTGCTCAATGGCATCACAGGATGGGGGTGTTACAGATTGTGGGGGTGCTGGGCAAGTCTCTTGCCAGTTTGCCTAAGTACTCTAGAGTTCACTGGGAGGGAAAAGGGCAGTATACGCGTGACAATTACTGGTCTAGGCCAAACTAGAGCTTCTAGAACATTAAGAATGAGTGGTGAAATACCAAAATATCAGGATACACCAAAGGTAAGGAAAACTATAGTATTGATACCGTCCTCATTTTGTGTGGGTCATCACAAAATGGTCTTAAGGTACATAATCATGCAGTGTTTCTCAAATGGTGTTACGTGAATGGCCAGCCTTGAAAGTACCTTCATTTACTTAGCCTTGTGCTTGCTAATGTGGGTGGTCTTGATGCCACCGCCAGTTGCTCACAGGGCAGTAGTGTTGGTGGGAGTGGTATCGTGCAGATTTTTCCCACAACCTTGCATAATTTTTCTTTCTTGAATAGCCAAGTGGTTTTTCTCCTCAAGGAGGGTCCAGGCTACCTCTGTTGCTTTGGACTTCTTGCCAAACATTTTTTTTCTTGGTTGTTGGTGGGAGTTTTCAACATGATTTTTCAACATGAGTCACACCTCCAGGATCACAATTTTCCTCACCTGTGATTCAGGGAATGCATTTTAACTAGTGCAAGATGTTAAATACGTCTGTAAAATCACATGAAAAACTGTGGATGGTCTCCTCCATCCTTCATTTAACAAGCTTCATGTTTGAACATGCACAGTTTCCTATTTTCACACTTACATTGTTCATTCAAGCCCAAATGAGACTTTTCTTTATATATAGTGTATATATAATGTGTGTATGCGTACATATCTCTTTATATACACGTAGTGTACATATTATATATAAAGTATCTTTATATAGTGTTAATGTTCCCTAGGCCAGTACTCGGTAAAGAATTGTTATTTTTATGAGAAGAGCTCACGGACTGTTGCCCACCATTAGCATTACCAGAGCAATGTGTTTCCCCCGTTATGGGATGGTCCCTTTTCACTATGCCAGCCATGGTGGAGGCATGGTGGAAGGAGCCTTTTTGTCTTCTGTGCTTGTAGAAATTTTAAACACAATGTTCCTTGGATAAATTTCAAAACGGCCTTTGAGCCCCATCCAACATGGCTAAGAACTGTGTGGGAATTTGTTTTGAAATGAAAGCCTGAATATATTGTTTTGCTGCAGTAGTTTTCAATGAAATATCTGCTCTTTATTTCATTTCACCTGAAAATGTTGATGCTCATGAGAGGACTGGGGATTTTATAGTCTGAATTAAATGGCTTTAGGGTTTTTCAGTTATATTTCTTGTTTGAGAACATAGCTTAATTCTCTAGAGTGTGTTTGAGCATGCCTTGGGTATTTCCTGCTCAGCCTTTGGTTTGGGGTCCCTGGCATGTTTCTCCAGGGGTGGGTCTGAGGATACGGTAATGGCGTGTAAGTGATAAAGTCTTTGCCACTCTTCCTCTTTCAGAGAATTCGGTCGACAGTGGATGAAAAAGAACAGAAGCAGCTTCTGATGGACCTTGATGTAGTAATGCGAAGCAGTGACTGCCCGTATATTGTTCAGTTTTATGGTGCGCTCTTCAGAGAGGTGGGCACTCCAAACTTGCTTCATTCGTAGCAGAGTTTGGTTTTTACCTTTTTTTTTTTCTTTGCAGTTTCCAACTTGTAATAAGGAGGAGAAAGTTAATTCATGTTAGGTTTCTTAGTGCTCCAGGATACGTCAAGGGTATTTAACCAGGAGCCCAGACGTCTGGGTGCTGCTGAGCACATACATGCTATTCCCATTCGTTGTTATGTCTCTCTGCATATTTCAGTCTCTCCTTCTTTCCTACTTTTCTTCTCTCTTGGTGAGCTCTGGGTCTGAGACTCACTCCCCCACGCAGGGTGCGTGCTGCCGGGCTGGGTGCAGCTCTGTGGCACAGTGCTTGGATGCGAATGTGGCTGTGGGATGCGACCATGTGGAGGACCTGTACCTTGGAATGAAGGCAGCTGCATTGATAGTACTCACAGCTCCCCAGAAGGTTATCTGATGGATGGATGGATGGATGTGCGTAGCCAGGCTGTGTCAGAGACTCCCAGTTGACGTGCATCTGTCTTGACATGGTTTGTACCTGCAGATACGCAAGAAAACAAGCGCAACCATGCTGGGTCAGACCAAAACTCCTAGCGGGGTGTTCTGTCTCTGTGGCCCACAGGATCTGCTTGCAGAAGCACATGTGGTACTTTGCCATAGCCTTCAGTCGTATGCAGCTGAGTATCTTCTGAGCTAGATGTGCTGAGTGATTACTGGATTTCTTTTCCATGGAAGTGTTCAGTTTGTCCTTGAATACATGTACGTTTTTTGCATCCATTTTGCTCCCTGTGAGGCACTTCCCTTCATTGTCCACCCTTTGTTTGAAGGCTGTCACCTTGATTCATTTTGAATTTCCATCCTGCTGTTTTGAGTGGTGCCCCTAAGAGTTCCCCTAGTTTTTGTATTTGAAGAAGCGGTAAACAGTTGATCTTTATCCATCCTCGCCAGACCACTGAGGATTTTATGGACAGTTGCCACATTCCCCCTCTGTCATGTCTTACCCAGCCTGATAAGTGCCAGCCTGTGTCATATGCAGAACCCCTTCCAGTCCTTTGATCATCTTTCTTGTGGTTCTCTGCATCTTTTCCAGTTCTACTCTGTCCTATTGGGACAGAGACCAAAATTGTATGACTGTTCTTGAAAAGAGCAGTATCTGTGATAGCTAGCCTAGAGGCTGTAATTTTGCTTGGCCCTTTCGTGCACATAGATAGCTTGTGCTGTGGAGTGGGTTGTTCAACATGGTGCTTCCATGAGTGCTTCTAAGTGAAGAGCAGAAATTAGAGCATTGAGAGCTATGTCATCTGACCACAGGTAATCCTGACATACTTTAGCTGTTCATAGCCAGGAATGCGATGTTAATCACTGCATGTTTGTGATTGTTTTTGCCATCTACTTATTGTAATTTAAGGTAGATATTATGCTGCAGGGCCACAGAAGGTATCCTTCTATCTCCTTGTGCTTTGCCCAGGTACTCCTATTGCTGTCCAGCTTCGAATGACCAGTAAAAACAGTTGGGAAGCTGGCCTTCTCCATGCAGCCCAGACAGTCTTATGCATGGTCATCGGGCCAAGCTGAGCCTGATCAGTACAGGCAGAGGAAGAGGAGTATAGCACTGGTGAACAGCACTGGATTGCAAGCGTTTGGTCCATTTGCGAGAACAAGAGTTATGGGGAACATGAATGTCCAAACCTGGCTACTGCATCCCCTTCCTCCAGACAGCAGCAGCTCCTGCAGCTCTTCTGCAGGTGTGGATTATTCCTCTCCTGTAGCTGATCTGATGTTGAAGCTGGGGCAGTGTAGGGGGATA
The DNA here is from genome assembly GCA_013397275.1 of Burhinus bistriatus. NCBI lineage: Eukaryota > Metazoa > Chordata > Aves > Charadriiformes > Burhinidae > Burhinus > Burhinus bistriatus. The sequence continues at coordinate 77,023 of VYXH01006078.1, read as the reverse complement.
GAGGTGTAGCCTTGCCTGTTTTCCACTACTTCAGCACAAATCCAGTACACCTACTCAAGGGAAAAAGGAAAATAGAGACCTACTGGCTGCTAGTTATCTTTGCGTGTTATCAGGCATAGCAGCCTGTGCAGAATCTTTTGGGGCTTTAGTGGGGAACTGTTAGAGAAGGAAGGGCAATGTTGTAGTTAAAGCCCCAAACTGGGACTGAATATTCAATTCCTGCTTCTAGAGTCTGACTCTGTAATTTTGCCAGGTCACTCCTCTGGCTGTAAGTATCAGTCTCTAAAATAAGGATAATAATCCTTCCTTTTCCCGTGCTCTTCTTTTTGTTAGCTATTTAAACACGAAGCCATTTTGGGCGAGGAGATGTTGTCCGTATGCACACAGTACGAGCTCCTACCAAGTGTGGAGCCTCAACCTTGGCTGAATATTTCCAGCTTTGCTGAAATACAAATGATAAGGCTGTCAGCTGTTGTGAAGAAAAGTTTCTGGGAAAGACAGTATCTTGCCAAATGCTGATGAGCAACATGTTCAGAGCTGCACGAGCCTGTCGTCTCTCTGCAGTTCGAGGCATATCCCAGGTTGTAAGTGTAAATACATGAATAGTATAAGAACCTACCTTGATCAGCACCCAAATGTCAGCCTGGCTTCTGCTGCACCCTTTCTCCTGTCCAAAACATCCCGTCCTTCTGCAGCCAGGTGGGGCTCCTTGGGTCCTTCGTCTGGGACGGGTTTCAGTAAGGTCACTCTGGGTTATATCCTGTTGGTCCCTGGAATTCCCTTTTCCCCCCACCCTCAGCATCAGTGGTATTTGCTTCTAAGACAAAAACAAGCTTCCCCTCTTCTCTGTCCCTTACTGCCAAGGTGATGTTGCAAGTCACGTACCTCAAAGGTACACAGGGTGAGCTGGTGTGCTTGGATAAGGTTTTCTGTCTTGTCATATTGATTACATGTTCTAATATTAATCACAGAATCACTGGGGTTGGCAGGGACCTGTGGAGATCATCTAGTCCAACCCCCCTGCCAGAGCAGGGTCGCCTAGAGCAGGTTGCACAGGATGGCATCCAGGAGGGTTTGGAATGTCTCCAGAGTCGGAGCCTCCACCACCTCTCTGGGCAGCCTCTTCCAGTGCTCTGCCACCCTCAAAGGAAAGAAGTTCCTCCTCATGTTCAGATGGAACTTCCTATGGTCAAGTTTGTGCTCGTTACCTCTTGTCCTGTCACTGGGCACCACTGGAAAAAGACTGGTGCCATCCTCCTGGCACCCTCCCTTTAAGTATTTGGAAGCATTGATGCGACCCCCTCTGAGTCTTCTCTTCTCCAGACTGAAAAGACCCAAGTTCCTCAGCCCTTCCTCATAAGAAAGATGATTATCTTTGTAGCCCTTTGCTACAATTACACTGTTAAAAGCTAGGAAACTCTGACAGCAGAGAAGCACAGAAACGGGGTGGGGGGGGGAATGGGAATTTCACCAGTATGTTTGAACCCGTCTCACCCCCCCTACTCTGCTCAGCAGATCTGTTCCCAAATAACTGTGGACGATCCAGGTCACTGCTGCACGATCCCCTGGAGTATAAGAGCACATTTCTAAAGACTGAACTTCTCTCAGGAAGTTCTACAGCAAAACATATATAAGCAGAGCTCTTTGTTCCAGCATTTCAATGTGAAAAGTAAGGAAGTAAGTTCCAAAAGGTAGATCCTCTTGGGACTGCCTGCTCAGAGCCAGGATTCAGATTCTCTAGGGATTGATGGAGCTACAGATAGGAAGTCGTCGTCTTCCTGCTTCTAAAAGGTGGAAGACTTCAATTTGAGCCTCTTTAGAGGAGGTTAAACATTGGGTAGGCAGCTCTCCCAATCAGGTGATTGGCAAGAAGATTACAGCAGCTTCGGGAACGGCAGCAGGGTAGCTGGGCTGTTCTGAAATTCAGGTAGCCTTTCTCGAAGAGTGATCTGTTGATGCGGAGAACCAGAGCAGGATCCTGTTGAAGCCTCCATGAGTATGAAAAGTTTGATTTGGAAATGCAAAAAATACTACACAAATACAGGGTTGTGATTAATGGAGCAGTGTCAAGTTGGAGGCCTATAACCAGTGGTGTCCCTCAGGGGTCAGTATTCGGCCCGATCTTGTTCAATATATTCATCAATGACCTGGGTGAGGGGACAGAGTGTATCCTCAGCAAGTTCGCTGATGACACCAAACTGGGAGGGGTGGCTGATGCTCCAGAGGGCCGCCCTGCCATCCAGCATGACCTGGACAGGCTGGAGTGCTGGGCAG
>VYXH01006078.1:49892-74671 GCA_013397275.1 Burhinus bistriatus | reverse complement strand
CCCAGTGACAGGACGAGGGGCAACGGGCACAAGTTGGAACACAGGAAGTTCCATTCAAACATAAGAAAAACCTTCTTTACGGTGAGGGTGACAGAGCACTGGAACAGGCTGCCCAGGGAGGTTGTGGAGTCCCCTTCTCTGGAGATTTTCAAGACCCGCCTGGATGCAGTCCTGAGTAATGTGCTCTAGGCATTCTTGAGTCAGCAGGGGGGTTGGACTAGATGATCTCTAGAGGTCCCTTCCAACTCTAAAAAAATCCGTGATTCTGTGATTTTCCCCTAGTTATGTTTTGTCTCACTTACTTGTTCAGCAAGCATTTTCTGATAGGAAAAGTCTTCTCTGGGAACTGGTCCTGCTTGTCGCTCCGCAGCCAGCATCTTAACACGTATTATTTGCTTCTTGTTCTTTAATCATCCGGGATGTCCTTCTGTTCTTCTGTATGTCTTTGTATATAATGTAACGTGTAACAATGCAAAAACTGCAAGTTGGTTGCTGGGTACAGGACTTGCTTGAGTTTATGGGCACCCATTAGATGAGATTAAATTACTTGTTTAATCAAACAGAGACAAAGCTGAAAAAATAGAAGATAGCATTTCAGCCTTTGCATGGAGTAAGGGGCTTCATTGCACTGATGCCAAATAGTGCACCTGCTGGGGTCAGGTCCTCCATGGCACAGTGCTCTGCTCACCCTGCTCCTGTTGATGAGGCTGAGACCTTCCCATCACTGTGTTACACCTCCCCGTGATGTTACAGCATCCTTCATTCTGCTAGCACAGCTGTTGAGTGAACCGCTCTGTTACTTGGTTCTCTAACAATCCTAGACAGAAAAAAAATCAACCTTTTTTTCAATAACAGAAGGAATCCCTGAGCACTGACGTTGTAACGTGTGGCGGTTGAAGGGGTTTTCATGTCCACAGACTGACTGACTTAACAGAATAGAGAAGAAAGTTGCATCTAGTAAAGGCTGGAGAATGAAGAGAATCAGAAGCACAAAGGCCTGAAGGGAAGTGCAGAAGTGGTAGTTATACCAGTGGCTATATTCCTGGTTATGCTGGCCGTAGAAGGGATTCAGTGGCTGATGAATCATAAAATCATTGAATCATAGAATGGTTTGGGTTGGATTGAGTCCAAGCCCACTGCTGTGGGCAGCGACATCTTTCACTACATCAGATTGCTGAAGCCCCATTCAACCTGACCTTGAAGACTTCCAGGAATGGGACTTCCACAACTTCTCTGGGCAACCTCTTCCAGCGTCTCACCACCCTCATTGTAAAAGATGTCTTTTTTATGTCCAAGCTAAATCTACCCTATTTCAGTTTAAAGCCGTTGCCCCTTGATCTGTCACTACAGGCTCTGATAAAAAGTCTTTCTCTATCTTTCTCATAACCCCCTTTATATATTGAAAGGCTGCAATAAAGTTTCTTGGAACCTTCTCTTCTCCAGGCTGAACAACCCCAACTCTCTCAGCCTGTCTTCATAGCAGAGGTGTTCCAGCCCTTGGATCATTTTGGTGGTCCTCCTCTGCACCTGCTCTGCCAGGTCCATGTCTATCTTGTGCTGAGGACCCCAGAGTGCTCCAGTTGTCCCATAAGAGTGGAGTAGAGGAGGAGATTTACCTCCCTTGGCCTGCTAGCCATGCTTCTTGTTATGCAGCCCAAGATACAGTTGGTTCTGGGCTGCAAGCACACGTTACTGGCTCATGTCCTTCTCTGCAGGGACCTCTGGAGTGTCACCAATGTCCATGCTCAAGTAGGGTCACTTAGGGCCACTTGCCCAGGACCGTGTCCAAATAACTTTTGAATATCTCTAGGGATGGAGACTCCACAGCCTCCCTGGGCAACCTGTGCCAGTGCTCAGTCACCTTCTGTTGTGGTTTAACCTGGCGGGCAGCTAAACACCACACAGCTGTTTGCTCACTCCGCCCTGCCCCCCTCCTGCAATGGGATGGGGGAGAGAATGGGAAAAAAGGTAAAACTCATGGATTGAGATAAAGACGGTTTAGTAGGACCGAAAAGGAAAGGAAAAAAGTAATAATGACAAAAGAATGTACAAAACAAGTGATGGACAATGCAGTTGCTCACCACCCTCTGACTGGTGCCCAGCCTGTCCCTGAGCAGTGGCTGCCACTCACTGGCAGTTCACCCTGGCTTTATATGCGGAGCATGACATCACATGGTATGGAATATCCCTTTGGTCAACTGGGGTCAGCTGTCCTGGCTGTGTCCTGTCCCAGCTTCTTGTGCACCCCCAGCCTACTTGCTGGTGGGGCGTTGTGAGAAGCAGAAAAGGCCTTGAGTGCGTAAGCACTGCTCAGCAGTAGCTAAAGCATCCCTGTATTAGGAACACTGTTTTCAGCACAAATCCAAAACATGGCCCCATACGAGCGACTAACCCTATCCTAGCCAAAACCAGCGCACCTTCACAGTAAAAAAGTGTTTCCTTATGTTCAGAGGGAACCTCCTGTGCTTCAGTTTGTGGCCATTGCTTCTGGTCCTGTCACTGGGTACCACTGGAGAGAACCTGGCTTTGTTGTCTATGCACCGTCCCCCCAGGTATTTATATACGCTGATGAAATCCCCCTGAGCCTTCTCTTCTCCAGGCTGAACACTCCCAGCTCCCTGAGCCCTTAGTGGGCCTTTGCCTGGAGTCTCTCCGGTACGACCATGTCACTCTTGTAGTGGTGAGCCTAGAACTGGACACAGCACTCCAGGTGTGGCCGCACCAGTGCTGAATCAAGGGGAAGGATCACCTCCCTTGATCTGCTGGCAACGCTTTGCCTAAGGCAGCCCAGGGTACTGTTAGCCTTCTTTGCAGCAAGCGCACATTGCTGGCTGATGGTCAACTTGGTGTCCACCAGGACCCCTGGGTCCTTCTCTGCCAAACTGTGTTCCAGCTGGGTGGCATCTTTGTGACATGCTCGGTTGTCAGCTGGGTACTCAGGACTCTGCATTGAGAAGCTGAAGCATTCCAGGTACTGGTTAAGCAGTTGTGTATGTCCTGGAGATGGGCAGCGATATTTTGAATGCAGTGTGCAGGGTGTTCCTGGACGCTTTTTGGGATGCCTACAAGATGTGCATCAACGTCTGGTAATTTAATACCCAATAAGGACTAAAATATATACTTTGGAAGAACAGCTCTAATGGGAAGAGAAAATTAAAATGCTTCTTCCATCACTTTATAATTGGAAATCAACTTGGCCTAAGAGCATAAATTAAAGAGAAACTTTCATTAAGATTGTTCTGTCCTCACAATTCACGATGGAGCAGAACTTTCCCATGCACATCAGGACTTTTTTGTATTTGATTAGAAAGGGAGCTGAGTGACCAGTACCCAGTCATCCCTCTCAGTCTTCCTTTTTGTTCTCAGTAAAATTCATCAACTTTGCAAACAGGTAAGTCCTTTCAAGTCCCAGGAAGAGATAAGAACCTGTAAAGTTTTGAGTCTTGCTACCAGCCTTAACGAAGCTGCATGACTGAAAAGGTCTGTCATCTTTTTTCGTTGATCTTGCTGACGTGAATTCATGTTGATCAGGTAGGCTTTTATATTACCAGATCAATAAATGTCCACATCCAGGATTTCTAGATCGCATATGCTTCAGGAGACCAAGTAAACCATGTCTTTCCTGGTGCTTCTGATCATGTATAGCGGTTTTTTTATGCTTAAATTAACACTGGATAACAATTTATTGTGCTTCTTTGAGTGTTCAGTAACACACGCATCCCAACCCTGCAGATGCACAAAGTATAGTGTGATGCTTTTGTTACGATAATGGCTCTAATAAGGTTGCCTGTTGTTTCACTTCAGTTTGCTTTTGCTGTACGAACACGAGCCGTTGTAGCCTGGGCGACTGAAAGACACACAATATTGGTGCAGTTGGACATAAATACAAGGCTGTAGGTGGTCGGTAGTATTCTGGTATTCTTGAATAAATCCAATCCCCTGCAGTCTCAGCACAATAACACAGGAATATAACGCAGTACCAATTTTTTATGTAAAGCTGGTCAAAACAGAAGCAATGTTTTGAATGATCCTGCAGCCAGCAGAACAAGTCCGTGTTTGCTTTCACTACAGATAGCTTGCAAGGGTCTGGGGTGGTTCCAGTTTCACTTGATTTATGCGTATCACTGGCACTGGATCCACATTTCTTCCTCTGAGCCGCTCTCAATAATATGGAAGTGCCTCAACTGCACATTGCATTTGTTGCCAGTGCTGAAAAGGGAATTTTTCTGCATGTGTTGCCTAATTAAATTTCTGCAGTTTAAATCTGAGCAGGTCCCCAGCCAAATTCATCCATAGCCAAGCTTTTCGTTCTCTAGCAGCTGGAACTGTCCTTTCTCCGTGTCTTCTGAAACACCAGTCGTGTCCTCTGCCCATTGCACTGCACTTGCCTCATTCACCGTAATGCCTCTGCTTCCCTGTTGGGCACAGCACCTTTTCGATCAGTGCCTTCTGCTTTGTTTTGGGTGAAATACATGTTTTCTGGGCTCAGGCTCATAGCAGCCATTTCCCTTGGGCGGATGCCATTAGCTCCCGCTCTACCTTGTGCGGATGTAAAAAGCCTGATGCTGAATGAGCAGTGTAAAATGGGGCTGCCCATGGCTCTGAACCCACAGTCGTCTTCTGGGTCACACCAACCCCATGCAGCACTACAGGTTTGGGGAAGAGTGGCTGGAAAGCTGCCCAGCAGAAAAGGACCTGGGGGTGTTGGTCGACAGCCGGCTGACTGTGAGCCNGATCTGTGGACGTGGTGCTGAGGGACATGGTTTAGTGGTGGTTTTGGCAGCGTTACGTTGATGGTTGGGCTTAAAGGTGTCTTCCAACCTAAATGATTCTATGATTCTTCCCCAGCCAGCCCACCAGCAACTTAGCCTTTCCCAGGAAAGCTGATTCCCTCTTCTCAGAAGGGAGAGGCTCTCCTCCTGGGGGCAGCATCCCTCCTTTGGCAGGAGGCTGTGTCTGAAGCAGCGGCACCCATAGCACTGGTGGCACATGGGATGTTTCCTGGCGGTTTGCTGTCTGTATTGCTGAAAACAGCCTTGCACGTGTGTGAGCAGCCCAGACCAAGCTGGGTGGCACCGCTGCCTCTGCTGATACCAGCATGCACCTTTGCTGGGCACTGCTGTTCCTGCTTAACCAAGCACTTGGACTGGAGGCATCTTGGCGGGTGCAGTACCTTGCCTTGTGTTTCACAGGAGGTCAGTCTGAGTAGTCAGAAAAGCCCTTTTTAGCCTTAAAACCTGGGGCTCTTCAAGCTTTTTAATCATCTAAATGTAACTTGAAAACTGCTCCTGGCTCTCACGAGCACGGGGAGCTTGCTTCAAACAGACTTGGATGTGCAGGATGGGAGCGCAGGGCTTTGCCGCACCTCCAGCATGTCCATACCCTCAGTTTTTTTCCTAATTTCATTTCCATGTATTAACATAGAGTTTGGTTGACTTGTGTTTTGTTTGGTCGGGAAAATTCTACCTTCTGTAGGATAAGTACTTGAGGAAGTGTCTCCTCTCTATTTGTTACTTCTATATCACAAGAGTCTACAGCTTATCCATAACCAGAGAGGCATCCCATGCTCTGAACCACCCAAGCAGCCCAAGGCAGTGCTGCCTGCGCAAGCTGCTGCTCCCTGCACAAGTGTTTTAGGTGGTACGTAGCCAGGATGAGACAACCAGATTAATGAACTCCATTCTGCATGTAGCTTTTGTCAGCTAATGTAGTTTTAAAACTCAATGTAATACAGCCTGTCGACGATAGGTGCGAAATGATCACCAGAAATGATACACGTTTCTGGTGAGGACAGGTCTAGTTCTTGTATTTTAGTATATCTGGCAATGAAGAGTTGCCCGAAGTGCATGAGACTACAGATGCAGCTCACAGAAAGCCGTCTGGATGTAGAATATTCAAAAAAATTGAAATAACTAAGATCAGTCGATGGCTAAGCTGTTCATCACCGTATGCTAGATACACACTAAGACAGAAGACAACGTCCTTTTGTAGGTCGGCTTTGTGGGGATCCATTTCTCATCTGCAGTGAATCCATTGCAAGTGGGTTGATTTACAGATCTTAGGAGAGGATTTGATTAAAGGCATGTTATTCCTCCATGACAGCTAAGCTTAGCTTGGTTTAACACAGATACTAGTATGTTTTACAATTTTCTGCATTTAAATAGTTTAACTACAAGATGCAAATCAACAAAACTCCCTATATACTTCAATTTTGTTTCAATTTCTCTTGCTTACATGATATATCTGAATGTGGTGTGAAATGTCCTCTGTCCTCTGCAGGTTTGTCTCAAACTGCAAGGGATTTTTTTTTTAGTCTTACTGTGCATGCTCACGTCTCCCTGTGCCTTCGCCCTTCTGGAGACCCAGCTGGTTTTTGAGACTTGGATTCATCTGGGTTCAGGCATCTAAAATGTAATGTCGGGTCTGAGCCTGGTCAGCTAGATTCCTCTGCTGGTGAATTACTAAAATTAATCAAGATCAATTCCATCCTCCCTGTCAAATGCTTGTTGCCATTCATGTGTGTTGCTGGGTTCAGAGGATCTCTATGCTCTCTGGGGTTTTGTTTCTTGTTTTAGTCTGACAGTAACACAGATTCTTTTCTCTTTCCAGGGTGACTGTTGGATCTGTATGGAGCTCATGTCTACCTCATTTGATAAGTTTTACAAATATGTATATAGTGTATTAGATGATGTTATTCCCGAAGAAATCTTAGGCAAAATCACTTTAGCTGTGAGTATTTTGTTAAACCTTTTTTTTTTCTATGTTTTTGAAGCTAATGTGAAAAATGCGGATCTCTTTCACTCATGTAAGAAAGCAGGTTGATCTGCATGCTGCAGAACTGCACCACGATTTTAACGATCCTTGAGTATACTCTGACTTTCCCATAGCATATTGCATGATGGAAAAGCAGGTCCTGGGGTGTGTAATCAGTTCATAAAGACACCCCAGGACCAGCTTCCTGCTCTTTCTGCTTGAACATGGGTGCTGCCAGCGTAGGCTCCAGCCCCCTCCTCAGGGGTCGCTTCATGTGTGCTGGTGGTGGCATCAGCGGAAGCTGGGCCCAGGTCGTCTGATCCCAAAGAAGGTGCCTAAAATAGATCAGCTGTGTCTCTTTCTCTTGTTTGTGAAAGGGATTGAGTATAGCCAGGACACGTGAACCCCGCCAAACTATTAGAGAGTAAGGGCCGTAAGGGCCTACCCTCTCTCTCGAGTCAGCAGGGAGAGGTCGGTGCCTCTGTACCGCAGCTGAGTTCCCATCTCGTGGTGCCTTAGGTGGTGAAGTGAAAGGAGATGAAGCTCACCCAGGATATCTGAGTGTAGCCCTTCTACACAGAGCCCACTGTCTCCTTTTAAGGAGCCCTGTAAAATTATCCTTGGCTGTACCAAAATGAACCCTTAGTTGTCTAAACACAAGGGCAAGTTTTGGCCCTGCAAAACAAACTTTTGGTTTTGGGCTGTGGAGGAAGGTGTGTTGAAAGGTATCCCAAAACCTCTGTCCTGCTGCTGCCCGTAAAAATCTGTCAAGTCCATTAGATTTCTGCAGGGGATGTTGTGCCCATCCAGTCCAGAGAAGCCTCCAGTGGCCTTATGCAAAGGCTCCCAAAAGTACAAGTGGGTCTTCAACAGGTGGAGAACCTGCTTCGTGTTTTCTTGACTTAACGTTGAAGTCCTGGCTCAATAAAAAGTCAAGGTGAAACCAAACAAATTAGTTCAGTGAGGCTGCTGGAAGATGAAAGGCTGCAGAAGTGAAGCAGTGTTCAGGAGTAACAGGGGAAAATGGGAGCAAATGCTGGAGCTGTGCTGTATTGGTGAGAGACGGGAAAACTGTCTCTGTATTGGCTTCAGCACGTGAATGCCGCAGTAAGCTGGTGTCCCGAGCTGTCAGAGGGATAGGAAGCTGCTCAGCAAGTCGCAAACTACGACCTCGTGAAAGGATATGGGCAAATTCTGCTCAGTGCCTGATCTTGGGAGAAAACCATCTTCACTCTTCTTAGGGGCATCAGCATAAAGTGTTGAGCCTTCCCAGACCTGCTGCCACTTCTTACAGCTGAGAGGCTGCCTTGGCCACTCATGCACTGTCACATATTTAGATGTTTATAGCCAAGACTGAAAATCCTATCAAAGGCAGCTGATGGCCGTTCTGTAGCCCATGGGATGCATCATCTTACCACCAATGAACTAAATGTATTGCTGTCCAAAGCAAGACTTGAAACATAGACAAGAGGTGACTGGGTAAGATCGGTCCTTCCAGAGTATTCTGCTTGGAGTTATATGTAATTCTGTGGGGCAAAGCAAAGGAGAACCTTTCAGGGTTTGCAGGGACATGCTGGCCCACATTTTGGCTCTGACAGACCTTGCAAAGTGTTTGCCCAATGAAAATAGTTTGGACAGACTTGAGGTGAGTTTTGGAGCTCTCAAAGGGAGTTTCTCTGCTTACTCTGTGCAGGCATCATGCTGTGAAAGTGCACCAAAGCTTTAACTCCTAGCTAGGGAAATGGCCACCTTTAGAACCATGGAATGATTTAGGTTGGAAGGAACCTTAAAGTTCATCTCGTTCCAACCCCCTCTGCCATGGGCAAGGACACCCCCCACTAGACCAGATTGCTCAAAGCCCCGTCCAACCTGGCCTTGAACACCTCCAGGGATGGGGCAGCCACAGCTTCTCTGGGCAACCTGGGCCAGGGTCTCACCACCCTCAGAGTGAAAAGTTTCTTCCTGAGATCTAATCTAAAGCTCCCCTCTTCCAGTTTGAAGCCGTTACCCCTCGTCCTATCACTACATGCCCTTGTAAAAGGTCCCTCCCCAGCTTTCTTATAGGCCCCTTTCAGATACTGGAAGGCTGCTATAAGGTCTCCCTGGAGCCTTCTCCAGGCTGAACAACCCCAGCTCTCTCAGCCTGTCCTCATAGCAGAGGTGCTCTAACCTTGATTGTTTCTGACCCGGGAGTGAGGGATGGATGGACTGAGTAATCCAGAATTTTCCATACCTGATACCCACAACAGATCCGAGGATGTGAAGACCAGCTGTGCTGTGTGGGAAGTCGTTGGCTGCTCGTTGAATGGTGCTCTCCTTCCTTCACACTGCACCTGAAGGGAGCACAGCCCCAGCAGCTCCTGAGGGAGGTCCTCTGCACAGACTGGCTTTAGGAGCTGAGACAGATTCTGACTAGATTTTGTGGCATGGAGTTCATTTCTGTTCACCTTTTTCTAGAAAAGAAATGAAGAATGGTATTTAATAACACTGGTATGAGAACATGCCCTGAGTATCTTAGACCTTGAGGGCACCCAGGTCCAGAAGGTCTATGTATGCACTGCCCTGGTAGCCCCATCATGTGCAGGTGGGGTATGTGCTGCAGCTCATAGCTGGGTGTGCTCCTCCAACCACCCTTCGTTTCATGTTAGCGCTCTTTTACCCCAGGTTGAAGAGCTGTGAGCTTCTGCTTCACCCACTTGAGGGCTGGGGCAGAAGCTTCTGGGCAGGGTTAGCTGGGATTTAAACCAACATTCAGTCACTATGTCCAACAGGCTTTCTCTTGCTGAAGCTCAGATCCGAGAAGGCCATCCAGTCTCATTCCACTGTGGACCTGCCTAAAAATCAGTTGGTGTTTTCTTGTTCGGAGAGACGTAGTAGCTTCTGCTGCCAGAGCAGAAACGTGCACTGGAGGAGCGAGGTGGGCAGCGAGGAGGAGACAGCTGCCCCAGAGCCTGCCAGAGCTTTTAGTTACCTAAACACTTGAACGTGAGGTTGGGCAAGCCTGAAGGACCAGTCATTTGGGATTTGTTCCTCGGTGCTAGACTTCATCCTTACTGTCGCACAGCTTCAGAGAGCTTTGCAGCACAACACAAGCACTCTCTTACAATCGTCTTCAAGGCAGTCGTTTGGCCGTAGGTTTCAATGATCTTTTCAGCAGAAGTGAAGTGAATTAAAATGGTGAACTTTCAGGGTTTTTCAAAATCATCCTGTGAAGTCAGGCTCCCTAAGTGTCTCTTCCATTTGATGGTGAATGGCTAAATCAGAACAGCCGCCTCTGCTGCTCGTCACTGCTGCTTCTCAGGGCAGTGGAATGGGAATGCTTATTACCTACTGAAAAAGTACAGCACAGGGCTTGAAGTCAGTTAGTACTCAAGACAATTAACATCAGAAATTGCTTGACTTCACCTCTTGCTCCCCTCTCCCAGAGTGTGATCTTTCCAGGTTACAGCTAGTGGTCTCTGTTTAGTTAAGCACATGCCCTCTTTTCTACCACCTTCTGTTTGTGGGAGAGATTGTGAGAAAAATGCTTTGATTACATGCCATATTACAGATTGATCTCTCAGCATATTAAATGTTTTTTCCCCCTGTTCTTGCAGCTCCAAAAGTTTAATGATCACAGGATTCTTAGGACGTTTGCTTTATTTTTCACCTGTATTTTTCTTTCCTAGACTGTGAAAGCACTAAACCACTTAAAAGAAAACTTGAAAATCATTCACAGAGGTGAGTTCACGTCTTTTCTTCTTGCCTAGAAAAATACTTGCAAGTATTTAAGTGGCCTTTGCTTCAAGTCAGAGTGTAATAAGCACGTATACTGCTGCGAGTGTGAGCATACGTTTTGCACAGGTGTGTCCCCACCGGCTGTTCCATTGCCCCTTCAGTCTGTGCTTTTCCATAAAAGCATGATTTCAGGGTTGTTGGGTGTCTGCCTCTGGGCACATGGCATCTTTGGGGCTGGCTCCACCTCCTCTTGTTCCCAGTCAGGATCCGCAGCGGCAGCGAGCATGTCTGCTTGCAGCCTGCCCGCCCCACGCCGAGGGGCGATGGCCATCGCATGGCACTGCCAGCGTCGATTCTCCGCAGCTGCTGTTCTTGAAATGGAAACCTCCAGCCATGACTTATTGGTTTCAATTTCTTTCCCTTGCAGACATCAAACCTTCCAATATTCTTCTGGACAGAAATGGAAATATTAAACTCTGTGACTTTGGCATTAGTGGACAGCTTGTGGACTCCATTGCCAAAACACGCGATGCAGGGTGCCGGCCGTACATGGCGGTGAGTGGGGATGAGCTGGCGTCCCCATGGGCTGGGCAGGATCTTACCCTCCTTCTGCAGGTCTGGCTCAGCATGGCCATGCCTGTCGTCTGACTGAAGTGTCAGCCTGTTTCCCGTGGGATGAGCACCCCCTTCCCAGATGAAACCAAGCTCTGGATTGAGTGCTGTTGCTGGCAGCATCAGCAAAGTTGTCCAGACTGTGTCAAAGTGACCAAATTCCCTTTTTTTTGCTGGGCTCCTCTGCTGCTGCCAGTGCTGTGACACTGGACCAGAGAGGTTCTCGGTGCCTTCCATCTGCGCCTGCTCGCGGTCCAAAACAAACAGTGCCCGGAGGAGGCAGTGCCGTCTGGGTCCAGGGTTTTCTTGGTCTGCAAGAAATCCATTTGCCACGGTAAGATTATGTCACAGGACTACTGCAGAGCAGAATTATAGTGATTTTTGCAAACCACTTTACTTCCAAAGTGTGCCATAACTTAAATCCAGGAGAATGTGATTCTGGAGAGCAGCGGTAGTAGAGCAGCTGTGTAGAAATTGCTCGGGCTTCACCACGGCTCCTGGGAGTCTGTCCTGCTTGTTTGCTTCCCTCCCCCTCCCAGGGAGAAAAGCTGTGGTGGTGATTTTTGAAGCTGTCTGAGGGTTTTAAACACTTCTGTGCATCGGGCTGCTTTGAAACTGCATCTCTTGGTTTCACGTGAGCTGAGGGTGCCTTGCGCCAGGGAGCTGTGTTTCTGCTGCTGTCAATGTAACTTTAATTTCAGCGGCTGTGTTTAACTCTCGTTATTTATCCTATGGGTCTATATGGTGAAAAATAATGTTTTTTGAACCCTCTTATCTACCACCAAGGAAACAAAAAAGGAAAATCTCTCTCTTTTAAGGTACAGTGCCTATCTGGTCCAGGGATCGGCTCTCATGTGGCTTTTATCCAGCTGTGGTGTCCAAGGCAAAACCTGTCTGCCCCGATCCTGATCTGTGCAAGCACAGAGTCTGAGTTTCAGAGCGTTTGACCTCTTCCATTCACTGTCCTCGTAGCCCAGCTAGGTACTCAGCGAGCTGGAAAGAAGAGTACAGATGAAATCTGTTATTGGACACCAGCGCTGTGGTACCACAAAGTGTGTGCCGGTCCCTGAGCTACGTAAGGTGTGAAATGGGGCAGAACAGGGCAGTTCGGTTAAATAAAGACCTTGTGAGGCTGGGGAGCGGGCAGAGGCGTGTCTCTGCTCTGAGCGCTTTTGGCAAGTGCATGGAGGTCCCTGCAGGGAAGAGGGTCGGTGAGAACTGCCCAGTCTGTTGTCTTGGTGGGGCATGGGGTGCTGAGGGCAGCAGCAAGGAGATGTGCCCCGAAGGGGGCTGGAGCCAGCGCGGGCTGAGCTCGTCTGACCCAAGCCTGGGTATTTGCATCTCGGGCCGCGGGCACTTCTGGTTGCATCGCTCTGGGGAGTTACTACTGTTGTTGACTTTGCCCTGTCCTCTGAGTACTGGGTCTTTACATAGGGCTCTTGAAAAATTGCTCGCTCCTTTCTCCCTCCCAAGGTCAGTGGGCTATAATTACAGGAATTAATGTTCCTACTTTTCCTTAAAACCGTGGGTAGGTGGTTAGCTTTGCACAGACTGTTGGTTTAGTCACAACGTGACAGTTGCTGGCGTGTCTGTAAATAGCTGTGCCGCTTCGTTTCCCCTGGGACTTGGGTGGGTGGGTGCTTCCGACAGCCCCTTGTCTTTCCTCCCTGCCTGTGCACATCCACTCTGCTCTTTGTGCATCTCCATCATCAGCTCCAGACTCTGTTGGATGTTTAAGTGAGCAGAAGTGTTTCAATTCAGTTTGTGATTTTAAGAGCCTTGGCATGGTATACAGTCCGTGGGACAAGCCAGCAGCTGGCAAGCGGTGTGGGAGACGGCTGGCCTGTTCCCTTCTGCTCTCTGGACTCAGGGACTCGTCTCCAAGTACATGAGCATTTCCATGTACTGAGGAGCCTGGGAAATGGGGAGATGTCCCCAGTATGCAGGCACATCTGCCAGCTCTTCCTCCAAGCTGGCACAGGCTGATGGCCAAGTGATGCTGTGATCAAGCCTGAATATACCTGCGAGGGAGTTAGGCCAGTCACACTGCTTTCAAAAGGAAATTTTATTATTTTTTGGTGCAAAATAAGCTACTGTTTTTGGTGCGAAATAATGTGAATATGTTCAGCCAGGGCGGGTCTGATAAGGGCTGCTGGATGATGCTCCCTGATGATGAGAGCGTGTTGCTCTGCAAGGCCCACTTGGCCCATGGCTCTTGCAGTAATTCTTGTTGCATGAGCACTTGCCCACCAAAGGAACCTGAAAACGCTGTGTTCACTTGAGCTGGGTCCCCAAATGGCCGTTGATAACAATAACATTGGATGTCAGCCAGTTTGACTGCAAGCAGTCTGATTAGGCAGCAGCAGCCACGTCCAGCTACCCAGCAAGTGCCGTGTGTTTTAACCAAAATTGTTAGAGCTGTCACAGAAAGCAGTGTATCAGCCTTGGAGCTGCCAGTGCTGGAGAAGTTGTTTTGGTTTTGGCTTTGAATTCCCCTGTGATCATTATATTGAAGTAAAGGCATAGATGTTGGTGCCTTGTGTTCTCTGAAAGAAAGAAAGGAAGGACCGAGCCCTCGTGCTGCCCGAGGCAGCAGCCTGTGCCCGGAGCAGCCCGGGCTGTTTGCCAAGCACTGGGAGACCTGTTCCGGTGCCAGCATTGTGGGTTTGCTCTAGCTGAGGTTTTGCAATGTGCTCACAGCAGCCTTAAACCTGCAGTAGAGGTGAGATTGCTCCCAGTCAGCACCTGGTCCTCCCTGGCAATCCCTGTCCTGCTTCCCGCAGCGGGGGGTGCTGCTGATTTGGGTGGGAAGGGAGGCCCTGTTGTGCCACCCTGAAGCTGGCAGTCTTTGTGGCATTACTGCTTTTGCCTTCTTAACACTCAAATGAACCTGGTTTCTGCGTGAGAGAAGAGAAATGAGACTGGAAGCGCCTGGTTTAGGTAGTGGAGGGCCCAGCCAGTGTGAGGACAGATGTCCTGCCCTGCCCTGCTCCTTTGGGACCTTTCCACGGGCAGAGTTTGGTGGTGTCACACGTATCCTTGGTCCCTCAGATCCTTTTCCCAGGTCACCTGGAGCTGCCTGCTGCAAGCTGCGGCTGTGCCCGAGTGCCAGTGCCCTGTGCCGCTTCGCCCACCCTCCCCTGGGCTGCCTGCTGGGCAGATGTTGCTGAAGAGTTGTTGAGATGAGGAGGTGTTATGGTTTGAGGAACCCACAACAATTTACTGTCATTTAGACAATTATTCTATAACTCGATGACCCCTCCCCACCCAGGAAGGGGAAACGGAAAAACAAGGAAACCCAAGGGTTGAAATATAAACAGATTTAATAGAATAAGACTAAATAATTCACATTAATAAAACTAAAGAAGCAGTATTGGTCCCGATACCAATAGAAAACACCCAAGGATTATACTCAGCCCATTCTATCCGTAGGAAGGTGCGCACTCCCCGCAGGGGACACCAAAGGTGGGACACTGCGAGTTCTACGGCTTCGGCGGGAAGGGAAGGGCTCAGGGCTCCGGCACCGGGGCAAGAAGTTCTCGGGATCGCTGCCATCAAGGGAGAGTGAGCTCTTTGCAGCAAACTTTCTAATTTCTATTGAATGTGCCATTCGTGGTATGAAATAATCCTGTTGGCCAGCTTGGGGCAAGCGCCCGGGTCTCTCTCCTCCTCATCCCTGCGCCTGGCGAGCTCGAAAACACTGAGACCTTGAAACCCACCCACCATAGCTGGCTGTAAAGTAAATATTTTCACAAATTCAGACACCAGAGTCTTCTAAAAGTGCAGTTTTCCCAAGCATTAGAAGAGACCGTACTGAAAAATAAAATTACTGAAAGAGAAGTTAGTCCTGTGTCGCTCAAACCAGGACAGGGGGTTGGCAAGGGAATGCGTGGTGCCTGGGGGGCTACAAGCAACCTTCTTGGTGCTAATGCACAACCTGTGTCCCAGCAAACACACTTCTGCTTGCCCCTGCCTGTGTACGAACAGAGGGTCAGCGCAGAGCCCCGTCGCTGCAGTGCTGATGCAGACCGGTGCTCGGGATGTCTTTCCCACTCCTTATTTCTCCCGGCAAATATGGGCAAGTCACTGCTGGCATCAGCATCCGGGGCCGGGCGGAGGCTGTGTCCCTGCGCTCGGATGGCTCATGCATGGAAAAGGAAAAATTCCCAAGGCAGGTGACAGTGATGACTCTGACCCCTGCTCCCCCCAGCCTCCCTGCGCACATGGAGGGAGAGGCTGCAGGGATGCGGGAGCTCTTGGGTTCCTTTACCCAAGCAGAGCCACAGCAAGAGTCTGTGCTTCAGCTTCACGTTCCTGACCCGATGCCTGGGTTTTCACTGGGCTCGGCCGTTCATTGAACATTCAATCAGTCAGGCTGTTGGTTTGAATTCATGCAGCTAAAATCCTCTTGGATGCTCCTGAATATTGCTGTGTGTTGGATGACTTTTTTTTTCTTTCCCCTCTGAAACTTGGCACCCAGCCATAATTTTTATGACTGCAAAAACAGATTTGGGAGGAGACTGGGAGACACGTGGCACTGTCCCTCTGCGAGCAGCGCGGACTGGATCCAGGCGCTGCCACCTGTGGCATGGTGAATGCTGGGGGAGATGCCTGAGCTCTGAGCGCAGCCCTCCCCGCTCGCGTGCTGCTGCTGTCACCCACGTGCTTCACAGGATTCGGCTGAGAACATAACCTCTGCTTACTTATTCACTGGCTAAAATCGTCCCTGAGGTTCGCCCAGCGTGGGACTTCTCCTGTCCAAACTTAGCTCCTTACATCACATGGTGCAGAGCCCGTGCCGAGCAGCTCCGCTGCAGGGCTGAGCTCGTGTCTCTGCATCGGCACTTCCACCCTGGCAGGATGGGGTTTTCCTCCTCACCCGTTTAGATGCTCACCTGCACAGGCAGTTTTTATAAACCCAGGGAAACGTGTCAGCAGCCGCCTGTGTAAGCAAACGGCTCAGCCAGAATTTTGTGGAGGAGAATATTAAAAGGGGGGGAAAAAGTCATTTTGGCCACTAGGATGTACATGGGAACTGCCTAAAAATCAGGTTTGGGAGATCGTCGCCCTGGGGAGGCATTGGAGGTTCAGCTGGAAACAGCAGGCAGCTCCTGCTTGCCCTGGGTTCGCTCCATGCAGGGCACAGCTGGCTGTGCTGGGGCAGCCCCAGGTCACCCCAGCTGCCCTCACTACCTGCAAGAAGTCTGACTGGAAGCCACAAATAGCAGGATGTGATCGTTAAGGGCGGTGAAGATGCCAAGAGGGATGGGCAAGGCTCCTTAGGGCAGCAGGGTCAGACATGGGGAGAGGAGGTGAACCATGGGGGTTTTGCAGGGGGACTGTCCACCCCTGTGCTGAGCCTTTTGCTTACCATGCACTCAGTGCAGGCTGTGGGGCTGCTGGAGCCACTTGGAAGCACCAGGCTGTTATAGAAGAGTCCGAGAAGACGCTCTCCTCAAGTGGCGAGGTTCAGACTGGACCCCCTTGCTTTCTAAATGTCTTCTTGGAGAGGAGTCTAGGTGGATCCAGTCTTAGCCTCTGACTGTAAAGAAGAGTTCGGGCCCTAGGTTCTGCCACAGAGTGGGTTTATTTCAGCTCGAGCTGGGGCTGCATCAAAAGAAGGGTGGCCAGCAGGTTGAGGGAGGTGATTCTGCCCATCTACTCATCTCTCCTGAGACCCCAACTGGAATACTGTGTCCAGCTCTGGAGCCCCCAACATAAGAAGGACATGGACCTGTTGGAGTGAGTCCAGCGGAGGGCCACAAAGATGATCAGAGGGCTGGAGCCCCTCTGCTATGAGGACAAGCTGAGAGAGTTGGGGTTGTTCAGCCTGGAGAAGAGAAGGCTCCAGGGAGACCTTACAGCAGCCTTCCAGTATCTGAAAGGGGGCCTACAAAGAAGCTGGAGAGGGACTTTTTACAAGGGCATGTAGCGATAGGACGAGGGGTAATGGCTTCAAACTGGAAGAGGGGAGATTTAGATTAGATATTAGGAAGAAATTTTTCACTCTGAGGGTGGTGAGACACTGGCCCAGGTTGCCCAGAGAAGCTGTGGCTGCCCCATCCCTGGAGGTGTTCGAGGCCAGGTTGGATGAGGCTTTGAGCAACCTGGTCTAGTGGGGGGTGTCCCTGCCCAGGGATTGGAACAAAATGATCTTTAAGGTCCCTTCTAACCTAAACCATTCTATGATCTCTGAAGAGAGACCCGTCTTGGTTGTTTTCCTGTGCCTTTTAAAGTGTTCATGGGCCTGTCCACACGACATGCACAGACTTTTTGTCCAATTGATTTGTTTATCCTCTACAATGACTGGAGTAACATCTTTCGAATTTTATCTGCTCGTACAGTTTCATCATCCTCCCATCTTATCCGCACTTGGGTCTCATCTGTCTTCTGTTGACTTCAGATGGAACAGTTTGTCTTTCTTTGAAGGTTCTTTCCTTGAATTATAGGCTTGGTCTAGTTCATCTCGTTGTGCAAGACTCCCAGTGCTTCTTTTTGGCTAAGCAAAAGTTCAGCTACAGTTCAGTTACAGTTTGCAGCCCAAGGCTTCCACACTCCAGTCACTCATGCCAAGCAAAATCATTCATGCCAAGCAAAGCCACGCAAGTTTCAATTCAACCTAATTTTAAGCAATCACACAATTAATTCTAATATTCTACAAGTAAATTATTTTAATCACCGACACAGACTGCCCCGGCAGCTACCGTGGCACTGCGGCATGGATGCAACCGAGTCTGGCCTCCACCTCCTCCTCCTGTTCCCTGCTGCAGCGTGACCCTTGGCGGTGGAGTAGGCAGGGCATGAGGGCTGTGGCAGGAGCAGGGCACGCCGCCTTATTCAGGACCAGGTACTCAAGCCTTTGTGGAGTGCAAAAGCTCCTGGTTTCCCACAAGATGGGTTGGGGCCAGGACTAGAGCTGGGGATGAGAGCTGTGCTTTGCAGGTGGAAACTTCCATAGGGGATGAGGCCAGGACAGCTGATTGAATGCAGCCAGGAAAGCCTCCTGATCCTATGACCAGACCAACAGCTTGTGGTTGACGGGAAGACATCTTTGAGAAAGAGAAACCAAATTTTAAGGCTTGACCCACTAGTGACTTCATTTGCTACGCAGTGACTCAGCTTTGCTGATGACCATCTGCATCTTGTTATGTTTGATTTCTGGTTAGGATGTGTGTAACTTCATCTCTGGGCACTCTCTCTTGGTTCATTTTCTCTGCTGCGTCAGAGTCCTCTAGGATCAGAAGTTGTCCCATTGTACTTCTTCCTGCTGGACTCCTTTTCAGTGTGTGTTTGGAAGCTTGCGTGTTGTTTAGGCTTTAAAGCTGTGGAAAAATAACTGGGCTTCCTGCAGTTCAGTCTTTTGTAATTACTTCAAGGACTAATAGAGCATCCCACCAAAATTGCAGGCCCGCAGTGAGGTTCTGTGACAAAGCTACTTAGTGGGGCTGAAATGATACCTGCAGCCCTCCAAAACTGCTGCCTCTCCAGAGCTTGGCCCTGTTAATCTAATAAAGACCTTGGAAGCAGCGATGAGGGTGGCATTGAGGGGATGTGTTGAGCTCTGGGTACTTGAGCGTGACCTTCCAAAACAAAGCTGGAGGGAGAAGCCCTCCAAAGTTTCTGTCCTGCATTAAAGATGCCTCTTCAAGTGTTGGAGAATCTACCATAGTGCCCGTGAAGTTGTCCTGGTCATTAATTATGCTCCTAATACTATCTTTTTAATACAAGTAAGTCCTTGTTTTAATGGATGGCCGTGGGCTCTTGTTCCTACTTTGCTGGCAGAATTACGTGCCACAGCCTCTTTCCCCAGTAGGTACTTTCTGACTGTGATGTAGTCACCTCTTAAGCTTTTCTTTGGGGAGATTAGCGACTGAGCCAGCTTATGCTCTTAATGCAGATTGGGTTGTATTTTATGGCTATGCTATAACACACCCCTCCACACACAGGTTTTTACAAATGTAGACCCTGAAATTTAGTAAACTTCCAGTGTTTCTTTCACCTGCGGAGTATATAATCAGAGCAGTAGTTCCTAGCGCATCACCCCAGCTACACGCCTGTAATTGTGATGCTCCTCTGGGAGCTCTCTTGTCCTTCTCTAGGAGCCTGTCTGTCACCCCGGAGTGCTGCTTTTTCCGTGTCTGGTCGAGTGAGTCAGCACCCAGCCCAAGCCCAGCTTAGCAAACATTCAAATCAGACTAGTTTTTCAGGAACCCTTATTTATCACACTAGCGATATTTTTATAATATGGAGAATTTAGCAACACTAGTTTTATATTTTCATGGATGTTATTAGCCGTAGGCCAAGGAAAGGCAACACTGAGGGCCCATTATTGATCCTTTTCCCACTCAATAGAGTCCTTTTAACAACAATTACACTCTGAACTCTATCAATGAAGCCATTTACTAATGCAAGTTACTGATGCTTGATTTAGTTGCAGCCCAGACAATGCATTGCACTAGTCCAAGTTTATTACAGCCCCACATTTACTTTTCTTAACAAGATGAAGGTGGTCATCAGGAATATGCTGTGCCAAGCCCAATGGGACCTCAGTGCCTTCATTAATATTCCTGACGGTCTTTCTGTGCCTCGCAAGCGTCCCCCATCCACCAGTCCATCACTCTCCTGGGATCTTCCTGCTATTGAGATGGAGGAATTCAAATGCTGTTAGGAAAGCCAGCTGGGAGGGGATGGTAATCCCATGCGAACGGAAACCAGCGTCTCCACCTGGAAAATACTGCTGGAGAAGTTTTTAAATGAAACATTCTCTCACAGTAAATATGTAAAGGAAATAGGAGGGGAGGAAAGGCCATTCTCTAGAAACATGATCTCTGCTGATAATCTCTGTGCAGCCACGGGCTTCATGGCTGACCTGGGCGAGGGGGAGGGACAGGAAATCAAAGAACAGAGCGGGTTTTGGAAGGAATGTCTGAATGCAAAAGTCCAAGCAAGGATGAATATTTTGGCTGAAGTGTTTTTTTGACAGTAATAATACTTTTATCTCATGTAGTGTTTTTCTTCAGAAGCGGTGCATGCAGAGACAGCGTTGCTGCTATCCTAGAGGTGGTAGACTGAGGAGCAGGGGGAAGCAGCAGGTCCAGTGAGCCAGCAAAGACAGAAGAACTTGTGTTCTGCACTTCCCTGTCAGCTCTTCCACCCATCACGCTGTGTGTCCTTGCTCTGTTGCGTCACATGCTGGACGAGGAGCCATGTCTCCTCCTGCATCCAGGCTAGGCTGCTGCATAGGATGCTGCACAACCCCTGTAGTGATTGGTGCTGCGATAGAGACCCAGAGAAAACAAAGTGTTAACAGCTTTTCCATCGGTCACCTAGTACTGGAGAGGAGGGGTATATCCTTAGAAAGGACTTTACCCAGCTCAGTGTGACTGTGATGCCTCGCTCGCTCGTGTGAATGACTCACATCTGTGCTCTTAAACCAAGGCTTTTGCAGCACTGAGGTCACCTATGAGCACCTACGTGCCCAGGAGGAGATCCAGAAAGCTTGTTAGGCTTCACTGCACGTAAAAATCAAGATGCACATGAAATGAGACACCTCATCTCTTTAGCCAGTAGAATTTGCTGTCACCTAAAGGAAAGCCTCTGAAACTTCCTGTAGAGCAGAGCCAGTAACACCAGCCAAGAGGAGTGGATCACATCTGTTTGGAGCTCCAGCGCCTACTCTAGGGCTGCATCTTGGGCACTGAGGTCTGCTCGAGAACCAGCACGGTGAGTCCCCTCAAGGACAGACACCTGACAGAGCAGGACTGCCTCTTTTCTGGAGATGGTGGTCATGTCCACAGGGCTGGTGGTGAGCATCTCTTGGGGAGGTGAGTAGTCAGGCTCTTCCTCAGACTTACAGGGTCCAAACTGCTAGCCCAGCCCTGTAGAGAAGTCAAGGAAGGGGCTCACAGGAATAAAACATTTGGAGGTCTCAGCGAGCAGATGAGAGGGAGCTGCATACAGCATCCTCACACTCTGGAGGAGGAGGAGACAGGAGAAGGAGGTCCGAGAGCCCAGCCCTGCTTCGTGCCCATCGCTTGCGTCCTGGCCTGGGCTGTGCTGTGACACTAACGCTGGCCATCGCCCCGTGCTCTGCTTGAGTGTGCAAGGGTCCTGTGCAGGGGAGAGCACTGTAGGAAGAACAACTTACTCTTCACTGTAGGAATATTCTTGAGAAATACAGCAATGTGAAAGGCGAGTGACATTTTCCTTTACTGAACAGCAGAAGAATTTCCCAAACTAGTTATTTATGGTCCTAAAGGTGGTTGCCACTGCTGTTGCAGAAGCCTGCGGGCAGCTGTTCAGAGACATCGCTCCCCTCCTTGCTGTGGCTTTGGTTTGGAGTTGCCCCCGAGAGCCGAGTCACCTAGGCAGTGACAGATGATTCTCCCTGCGAGCACTTGCCGAGCCTCTTGCAGGGCGCCAAACAAGACGGCCACAGTAACGGGGTCACCACCGCAGGGGAGATGGCATTTTTGTCTTGAGCATCCCTAAACAAATGCACATGTGGTGTTCCGGTTGACGCAGCAGCAGAATAGCGTGCTAGGGAGCCGTAACTCTTTGTCAAAGCAGTGAAGGGCTGTTGACTCTGACTGGCCTGGTTCGTAGCTTGCTGTGTGGTTTGCAGCTGAATTTGGCACAGCTGGTGGTGCAGCTGCAGCCGCCACAGCCCTGCTTCCAGCTCTGCAGTACTTTACCTTGCTCCTGCTGTTGGCCAAAGCCTGGATTTCATTTCACACATTTTTTAGTGTGAAAAGATAGTCTCCAACGGAGGCTGGCAGCTTCCATCTCCCATCCATCTTTTCCCGTGGTTGGAGCAGAGGGAGAGTTTGTATCGTGTAGATTCTGCATTTTGTGTTGCAAAAACTTTAGCTCTTTCTGGTTATTCTTTGCTCCTGGTAACCTTCTGTTTTCTTCTAGTTTAGGGGTACATTGTCCTAAGCAAGTAAGAGTTTGTTATGTACATTTTAATGCCATGTAGGCAGTTTTGAATTTGCAGTGCACGCGGGATAAAATTCCCTGATTGTATAACCAGTGAAAATCCAGATCTGCGCTTCAAGAATTGGGTTTTCCCTGAAATGCTACTTTGCTCTTTAGCAACCTGAAACAGCTGAAGACTGCAGGGTGTCGTGTGTGCCTCTGTCCTTGCGTCACACCCCACATCGCATGTGTTTGCTTAGTTGGGGGTTTGGAGCAGAGAGGATCGCGCTGCCCACTGCTGGCTGTTTTTTCAGTCAAGATACTGGTCCTTAGGTGGACATTGAAACAGAGAGAAGCCCTGTGACAGCCTGCACCCTTCTGATGCGTTCATACCGTGCTTCTTTGCACTGTCAGCACATCCAGTAGAGAGTCTCCATCTCAACCATTTTCTTTCCTCACTTGCGCTTGGTGTTAGGACACCTGGCACGAGCCGGGCTTTGTCTGCAGCCCTCGTTCCAGGTCCCTGGAGTGTGACATACTGAGTCTTTCTTTGTTGGTGTTAATTGCTCCCTTGTTATCTACATGGAAAATTCCCAGGATTCTTTCTGCTCTGTATATAGACAGGATTTATTTTGGTCCATCCTGCTTTCCCTTTAGCTGTGCCACCATGGTCTACGGCCAAGTCCCTGTTGCTCCATCTGCTGCGTGGTGGTAGCAGGCTGCCCTTGCGTGAGTGCTTCCACAGAGAAGCTCTGTCTCACCAGTGCCACCTACCTCACCAGTCCCTGTAACACACAACCCTTTAGTACTTCACCCCCTGCCCAAAATACCTGCTGTCCAGGCTGTCCCGTAATCCATGGTACTGCGTAGAAAGCAAGTCCTTCTTCTGCAGTCTGTGAACTGCTCTACTCTGCTGTGGATCTGTAGTGTGGGAGTCCCGGCACTGGCAAGGCCAGCATCCCCATAATTTTGTGTGGCCCCATGCTGGTTGGTCCCTGATGGCAGCCTCCAGACATCGTGATGTGTCCCCAGCAGTGCGCAGGGTCAAGCCACCCACTGCTGTTCCTGCATGCCAGCATCCATCGCGTGGGCGGCGTGCCCCACGGTGGTGTGTGTGGGACTAAAGAGACAGTCTCTTGTCACAGGGTGGCCCTTGTTCTTGGAAAGTGACTCTGATTTTCATGATGGGAAGGTACATGCCTGCCAGGGAATCCATCTTCTGTTGCCAAAATTCTTATGGCCTGGCATGGATAGCAGCCATGCTCCAGAGAGCTGCCTCGCTGTGGGGCAGTGGTCTGTAGTGGCCTGCAGCACGGGTGGCATTGATACAATCATCAAATCATCCAATCTCAGAATGGTTTGGATTGAAGGGGACCTTCAAAGATCATGTAGTCCAAACCCCCTGCTATTTGCTAGATCAGGTTGCTCAAAGTCCTGTCCAGCCTGACCTTGATCACTTCCAATGATGGGGCATCCACAACTTCTCTGGGCAACCTGGGCCAGTGTCTTTTCCAGTCTGAAGCCGTTGCCCCTTGTCCTGTCACTACAGGCCCTGGTAGAAAGTCTTTCTCTGTCTTTCATATACGCCCCCTTTATATATTGAAAGGCTGCAATGAAGTCTCCTGGAACCTTCTTTTCTCCAGGCTGAACAACCCCAAGTCTGTCAACCTTTCTTCGTAGCAGAGATGTTCCATCTCTCTGACCATTTTTGTGGTCTCCTCTGGCCCCACTCTACCAGGTCCATGTCTGTCTTGTGCTGGGGACTCCAGAGCTGGATGCAGTGCTCCAGGTGGGGTTTCATGAGAGTAGAGTAGAGGGAAAGTCACGTCCCTGAGCCTGCTGGCCACAATGTTACTGTGCCTGAGGGACAGGGAAGGGATAGCTTGGTCTGCTTCACACCCACTCTTACTTCTGGGAACCAAGAAGGTGGGAGGAGCCACCAGCGGCTGGCAGGAGGGGTTGGAGGCAAGAGCATGCAAGGAGAGCTTTGCACAGAGGGAAGGCAGGGCTGGTGTTGCAGGGCTGCAGTCGCAGCAGCACGGTGCTGAGTGCTGCTGGGCTGATGGAGTCCCGCTGTTGTGGGGCCTGAGACCCGGGGGTGCTGGAGAGGGCTGCGTGGGGGCCGTAGGCAAACAAGGCTGCTGGAAAGGGGCAGGTTGATCATGCTGCCCATGGCATTGAGGCAGGGCAGGGTAGATGCAGCATCACTCATGAGTGTGATTGATGAGAGTCCCTGGAAACTCCTTTTCAGTCTGTAACCTTCTGTACAGGTGGACAGAGGAGATGCCTACTGGGCCACATCTAATGCTGGTCTGTTGTTGATGCCATGTTCTTCTGTCTGCATTCCTACTGCTGGCATTTTCTGCTTGCTTTCAGGGGAATATTTTGTTCACACAAATACATCACTGAGAGCATTTTGGCTCTTCTCGTACCCATTAAGTGATGTTATTCCACATGTTACTTCCGAGCAGAGGACAACTTCGATTTATGAGTCTGAGCTCCTCTTGTCCTTCCTGAGATTGAGTGTGAGCCAATGCTCAACTATGGGGTCCTCCTTGAGATATTTTACTTCTTACTGAAATGTCCAGTAACTGCCTGAAACATCCAAGAGCATCCAGATCCTGAATGTTTGCTGTTTATCAGTCCTTCCTCCCCTCAAATAAGCAAGTGGCAGGGGCTGGGAATATACATTTTCCATTCAGAGCTACGGAATCACAGAATCATGGAATTTTTAGAGTTGGAAGGGACCTCTAGAGATCATCTAGTCCAACTCCCCTGCT
>VYXH01006078.1:32148-49549 GCA_013397275.1 Burhinus bistriatus | reverse complement strand
GAACTTGCTGAGGATACACTCTGTCCCCTCATCCAGGTCATTGATGAATATATTGAACAAGATCGGGCCGAGTACTGACCCCTGGGGGACACCACTGGTTACAGGCCTCCAACTTGACACTGCTCCATTAATCACAACCCTCGGAGTTCTGTCACACAGCCAGCTCTCAATCCACCTCGCTGTCTCGTCATCTAGCCCACACTTCCTAAGGAGGATGTTATGGGAGACAGTGTCAAAAGCCTTGCTGAAGTCAAGGTAGATGACGTCTACTGCTCTCCCCTCATCCAGCCAACCAGTTATAACACCATAGAAGGCTACCAGATTGGTCAAGCATGATTTGCCCTTGGTAACTTTACCCCTTTTGCTTTTTTCACATACTTTTCCCACTGTCTTAGCTACAAAATTGTGGAGAAATTGTTATTGCATTTCTGTTTGCCTTATTTAAACAAATGGATGCTTGTATTAGCTATTAATTCCTTATTTGGTAGTCTATTGATATGGCGTACCCAATATGGAAAGACTAAACTCATCCAGCAAAGGCAGGATACTGGGTTGTGAGCAGATAAAAGGTTTACCTGCAATATAAGTGTGATTGGTTTTGACTGAGCTACAAGATGAGCACGTGAAGGGCTGATGGTAGGTTTGAGAGAGTTGAATTTTAGTAATTTTACCATTTTGTATGCCCTCCCGCCAGAAAAGTCCATCCAAGTCATGAGAGGATTAACTAATACACGAGCTTAAGATGAATGGAAACCATATCCAAAGGCTAAGAAAGCAAAGCAAAGGGCAGACCTGGGGCGGTGGGAAAGGCAGGGTGTTCAGCGTGTGGCCTTTGAAGCCAGCCTGTTTCAAAGCAGATACTGTTACTGGAAATAAGGATGATAAACACATCAGTGGCCCTGGGAAGGAAACATAGCGTGTACTGAGGAGTAGTGGAGACAGGAAGGTTGTAGGAGAAGCCACATGTAGAACTGAAGCTTGGTGGAAACTTCTTCTCCCTTCTTTATGTGGGTATGCAGGGGTGGTGGCCTGGGCAAGTTTCCTTGTTGGAGAAGATCCTGGTGACTGAGGGAATGGGAGAGGTCTGGAAGCAGTCACAGCTGGGGCAGCTGCGTGTAAGTGGTGGGCTGCAAAGAGGAGAGCTAGCAGCAAGGTGGAGCAACCAGAAATGTCATGAGGGTTTGAGGGCTGGGAGGTACTGTGGGAACGTGGTAGTATTCTCATGTGGTGGGCCACTGGAAGGTTGAGGTTGCACTAAGGGGATTTCATTGCATGACACTCCAGCTGGCATCTGCCGTGAAATTCTATTACAATGTAGCTTACAAAGAAACCAGAGCTTTTGTAGTATTTCCTGAACCTGATAATTTAGTATTTTATTGCAATTCAGGTCTCTTTATTGTTGTTGTAGTCAAAACTGAATGAGACCTTGTTTCTTTTGACATTTTAATTATTACATTTTTAACAAAAGAAGGCAGAATTGAGGTTTTTCGTAAAGGTGACATGCAAAGCATAAAGATGTTTTGTGCTGGTTCACTTCTCTGGATAACTTGCTCCTAGGTGCAAATCACCCATGTCCGGCTCGATATTGTTTTCTATGGAAAACTTTTTTGGATGTCTGAAGACCTTGTAACATCATAGTTGCCTTCAAGGGATGCCCAAAACCTTGTAAAGAAGAGCTGATCTTAAAATGCATTGGGTGTAATACCTCCTGAGGTTAAGGAACCAGCAGACAGTTGGGAAGAAGAGTTCTGATAGACGCTGCTAAACCTCAGTTCCCCAGGCTGGTGAATGAGAAGATGTTTATTCCCGTTCTTCTGATTTCCTAGGGACAACTTTGCTGTAAAAACAAAGAAAGTAGGACTTCGCCTTAAAGGGAGCCTGAACTTAAAACAGGACTAAACAAAAAGACAGTAACAATTATTCAAGCTGCTTGTAGAAAAGAAAAAAAACAGTGATTGGACTGTGCTGAATTGCTGTTTCAGATCACCTTTTACACTATACCTCTGTAAAATCAATGTCTGATTCCCTGAGGTGTTTCTCTGGCAGGGCTGGATGTCTGCCCTGGCAACAAGTTTGCCTCTGGGGATGTGCCAGGCTCTGCCCAGCGGGGTGAACGTAGAGTTTTTTCTAAGCTTGCAGATGCTTCTCATTCCTTCCTGCGTGGCTCGGTGTTTGACTGGTCCTTCTTCCTGTTTCAGCCTGAAAGGATAGATCCCAGTGCATCCAGGCAAGGCTATGATGTCCGCTCAGACGTCTGGAGCTTGGGAATTACATTGGTGAGTGAGTGGGGTTTAAACCCCCTGCTGCACGGTGGTTTCCTGGTGGGTAGCCTTGGTGCACTTTGCAGTGTGATGGGGTTGGTTGGGGTCAAACACATGCTTGAAGCAAAGTGCAGCTCTGCTGCAGTGAAGCATTTCCATGTTGTGATTGAAGTGGGCACCTCCTGGCTCAGGCAGAATATCAATCCCTTCAAGGCAGATGGCTGTCCTGAACCCCTGAGGATATGTTTAGCTGCAGCTAGATGTTTTGCAGAGAAAGAGATGTGAGCAGGGAGGAGGAGTCAGATCATAAATTAATTTTGTCTTCAAAAAATCTCAGATGAGAAGGGACAGTGAGAGTGGTGGTGCAGAACAGAGCATCCAGCCTGTGTAAATAAGCCTCTCACAGCCTGGCGTCTGGTTTACTTTGGCTGTGCAGAAAACTTCAGTTAATCCTGGATCCCAATTGCTGATTCCTCTCTGGCTTAAGTGCAGCACTGCTGGGTGCACACATTGATAAATTGAAAAGCTATTCCCTCTCGAGGTGGTGAAGTAGAAGAGAAAGCAGAAGCAATAAGTATGAACCGGTAGCTTCTCTCTTACTCACTGGCATTTTAAAATGCTCGTTTTCATTGTCCTGGGAGGAGCAGGGAGTTTGACTTGATGATCCTTATGGGTCCCTTCCAACTTGAGGTATTCGATGATTGTATGATTCACATTATTTGTTTTCTCTAGTGATTGTTAGGATGCTTGGGAAGGGACTGGAGGATTTTACTCTCCTACTTTTGAGCACCTTAGTGAAAACACTGGTTCATTTTATAGTTAGTGGAGGAGAAGACATTGTCAG
The DNA here is from genome assembly GCA_013397275.1 of Burhinus bistriatus. Lineage (NCBI taxonomy): Eukaryota > Metazoa > Chordata > Aves > Charadriiformes > Burhinidae > Burhinus > Burhinus bistriatus. Next base: position 46,444 of record VYXH01006078.1, on the reverse strand, counting down.
CATGGAAGTATGGCATAGCCAGGTTAAATCTGGAGGTGGTTCTGACGCAGGCAGCGAAATTTGCTATTGGGTAAAACTTCCCCTCCTCCTCTCTCAGCTGAACTTCATATAGAGAATGGGATGAAGAATCTTATCTTAGTCTTCCTTTTAGGAGGTTCAGGGTCCTTGCAGACATTTTGTTACCCCAATTGAACTTGCCTTGTGTAACTTGCCTGGTGCTGTTGCTGTCTCTCTGCAGTATGAGCTGGCCACAGGGCGATTCCCCTACCCCAAGTGGAACAGTGTCTTTGACCAGTTGACTCAAGTAGTAAAAGGAGACCCACCGCAGCTGAGTAACTCAGAGGAAAGGGAGTTCTCCCCAAGTTTCATCAACTTTGTCAACTTGTGGTAAGTGTTCCCTACTGAAACCACTTGGAGTTGGCTTGTTTTGTCATTGCTAGGTGTTTGGCAAGGGTCACATGCCAAGCACTTAGTTTCACATTCCTGCACCAACATGAGGGTGAGGACCTTTCACGTTTCACTGTTTGGGAGTGATGGGAGACTTGCCTGGGTGGGGGCTGAAGGGCAGACCTTTGCTGAGAGTCTGTGCTCAGGAGAGGCATGATAAGACCCATGGCAGGAGGTTTGTGTGACCAGGTAAGGGCCTGGCCTGTGCATCCTGTTCCTTGGTATGACACAGCCTTGGGACAGGTCTGCTGTTTGCCCTTTCTTCTGCAGGCAGAAGCTTGAGACACCTGGCAGTATTGTCTCATGGTTGGGCTGAGGATCTATACCGGTCCTGCCCTTTGCCTGGCAAAGCCAGGAGCCTTCCCACCCAGTTCTGCTCAGCACACTGACGGTCAGGACTTGTAGCGGGTGGCTTGCTTGGTTGTTGGCTTCACGTCTTGTGTCAATCGTATGTCAAGATCGAGAATAGAGGTGCGTTTCTGAGAGGGCAGAGCCTTTGCAGCATGGTCAGCCTTGGATGGGGAGTGTGCAGTGCTTGCGCTGGAGGGGCTTGGAGCAGTCCATTGGCCTGCCACGTGTGCATGGTCCTGCTTAGGTTGAGGGCCAATCGTGAATTTTCTGATGAAGTACTTTTCTATCAAAATATGAAAGGTGGTCAAAGTAATTTCGTTAACCTAATACCAAAGCACCCAGGAGATCCACCAGTGTGACCTGCATTCCTCTTCTGGGACCTTCTGCTCTGGGCAAACCCAGGTGATGGACATCCCCAGGACAAGGGGTGTCCAGCTTAAAGCTCTGTGGCAGGGAGACTCAGCTCTAGACAATTTTAACTTTCAGGAGGTTTTATTTTAGGGTTTTCCATCCGATGGAGATGCGAAAGGTTTGGGTTCAAAATGGGAGAGGTTTTGGGGTTTGGATTTTGCTCTCTTTAATAGAGAACTGTGAGTTTTCCTTGAGGCCAGGTTTCACTTTCCAGCTGGCTGGAACAGCCACAATGCATAGAGCATGGGGCAGTTTTCTGTCTAATTCTGGATTTTGTTTAATCTGGCTTTGTAAATAATCTGACTTCTGCCTGGAATATTTATGATGTCTTCATATCAACACAGTAATAAATATTTCTCTTAATAACCACTGTGCTTTTAGGTGATGGCATAAATCTCCTGGGTATTACCCTACAAATGTAAATCTAATAATCTTCTATTTTTGTGCTTTCAAGAGTCAGGAAAAATGTTGAAAGAGAGTCCTGCAGTGTTGCTGCCTGCTCGCCATGATAGTTCAGTGAGGAAAGGATATTTTTGATAATGTTAAAAAGTTTCTGGGAGGGTTTTTTTTGTTAGGTTGGTTTTGGTTTTTTTTTTTTTTTTCAATTTGCTTTGGATCCCAACAGCACTGTGAATGCCTGGGTGGAACATTTTTTTCCCCTGCAGCCCACCTCCCTGTGTCAGACGCCTCTCCAAAGTCACGCTCCTCCTGGGACCGCTTACAGCGATGCAGCTTTCTGCTCCAGAGTTTGCAAAGTGTCCAAGCCCCGTGGCTGGCTGGTGCTGGCAGCTGCGGAGCCAGTCGTGCTGGGCGAGCTCCTCCTGCGCTGTGCCTGGCGAGGAGATCAGATGTTCCTGCAAAGGAGCTGTACGGCACCTGGGGCTGCCAGTGGCCACTCCAGACCTGCAGCTTCACGTCAAGCTGGAAAAGAAATGAAAGTTTTCTAGGACTGCTTTATGAAAGCGTGCATGGAAATATCAGGGCAAAACTCGGTCTGGGAGCTGAAGGTCTGACTAGTTGCCTTAAAGGCGTTGCGAGGAGCATAGTCAAACGCCCAAACTCGCTGAGGTTGGAAAACGAATTGCTGTTGGGTAGCAAAAGCCTGAAGTGAGGATGTTTGTGCAGCAGCCCTCTCTGCCCCTGCGCAGCTCTGCAGGCAGGTCACAGGACAGAGCGGCGTTAATTACCCTCTGCTTCTCCAAATAATTCGAGGCTGCGCAGTAGTAGTGCTGGAGCTTGAGAAAAGTCCATCCAGAGCCGGCAGGGATGGAAAAGCAGCTGTTGGGAATTAGCCTTAAGTCCCCTTGTTTGAACAAGACCCTCCATCCCCCTTTCTCTTCCCACTGGTGCAGCTCTGGCTCCCGGGGCTGGGGCTGCCGGTGCTACGCATTGCCAAGCCCTGTCCTGCAGCCCCTCTGCCTCTAGTCCCTGTTGCCTCTCCTGTCCCCTGCCAGGTCACCTGCTGCATGGGCTTTGGTGGCCTTTGTTGCTGCCTGCTGTCCCCCTGCACTGGGCTGGGGCCAGGCGGCCGGTGGGTGGTCAGGGTGCTGGCGGAGCCCCACGGGAGGGAACACGTTCCAGCCCTCCTATCCCCAGCCACCCATGGGCAACCATGTCACCTCTCCTGTCCCTTGTCGGCAGCTGTGGTCTGCTCAGCACTGGATGTGCCACCAGTGCCAGGGATGAGCTGGGAGGGCCTGGGGGCCTGGACCTGGCCCTGCAGAGCGGTTTGGCCGTTGGCTGATGGCTACAGCCCCAGTGCCTCCCGCACAGACAGAGACGACGGCCCGGTGTCTGTGTCACCCGTCTGTGCCCTGACAGGCAGCGCTGGCTCTCCTCTGCCTCCGAGCCCGATGGATGGAGGACAGGCCAGCTGCTGCAGTCAGACCCATTTCCGTACGGAGGCAGTGGCAGTCGGGATGGTGTTCTGCTTGCAGCTCCTTTGGGCTCCATCCCCAGCAAGTTGTGTTGGTGGCCACACTTGCTTTTCACCTGTGTGGGGAGGGAGGGAGCCCCTGTGGTCACTCACAGCATGACAAGGATGGTTTTTACAGAAAACACATTCCTGGACTTGACTGGATTGGGAGGTGGATTCAACGTCATGTCCTGTAAAAATGTGCATTTGATGTAACAATTTCACCAATCCCACCTTCTCCTAATTCTCTTTCTGCTTTCTTTAGCCTTACAAAGGACGAGTCCAAAAGGCCAAAGTATAAAGAGCTTCTGGTGAGTGCGAAGCCTGGGTGCCCGCAATGGCTGTCGTGGCTGTGCCGATCACACAGCAGAGCTGGGTCGCACGTCCGAGGTTGCTCCTTCTCGGGCCATCAAGGCAGGGTGTTCAGCTCCACAGCCTGAGGAGCTACCGTCACTACCTCCCCGGGTCGGGAGCGGGTAATTTGCGCGCCTGCTGCCTTCCTTGGATGTGGTAGCTGTTTCTCAGGCTCCCTCTCCGGAATCAAACCCTGATTCCCCGTCACCCGTGGTCACCATGGTAGCGTCCGGGATGACCACATGACCACATCTCTGGCCTGTGGTCATGGCGATGGCTGAGATCGTTAGTGCCTGTATATAAACACAGACAGACCAGCATGGGGGGATATGCCCCATTGCCATGGATCTGTGATCCCTGAAGTGGGCAGGCTCAGGCAGAAGCATGCTGGGTGTGCCGTGTAAATGCTGCCTTTGCTTGAAGTCCTGGTACCGCGCAGGAGCCCTGTCGAATTGCTGGCCAGCACTGTCAGGTGGAAATGCTTCCAATGCACAGGCCACACGACGATGTTGGGAGTGCTCAGGCAAAAGTGAGACCTGAAAGCGTGGCTCTGGAGTAAGCCACCAGCAGAGCCTGTCTATGATGGGGGGCGGTCCCAAAGGCGGGAATGCAGTGAGGCTTTTGGGTTGGAGAAGTCACACTTGGCAACCACGCGGCTTCAAAGAGCTCTGGGCATCTGGAAGTCACCTCTTCAGGGGACATGTGAAAGCACGGCCTGGGTCCCTGATGGTGGTGGTGTGGTATAAAAGGAGTTTGCCTGGTGTCCTGGTCCAGAGAGTCATCACGTCGTTACTTCCCAGCTGCTCTGAGTGGGTCCGACCAGTACAACCTCCTGGGCAGAGCCCAGGTCAGGGATTCAGGAGAACTGGCCTTGGGTCCTGATCTTCTGTTTGACCTCTGCAAGCCATGTCTCCCTGTTACTGCTGTCTCCCCATTGCTGACAAGGGTGACAATGAGACCTCTCTTGAAAGTATTTCAGTGCTTGTCCATGCTACGAAGGAGCCAGGTGCTGCTAAAACTGTGCCCTCGCTGCCTCCTGCCCAGCGGTTCTTGACACCCCTGGAGTCCCATCCCACCTCTGTACTGCACGTTATAGATTCCCGATATGTAAAAGTCATGGACCAGGCTATGTCCTATTGTCCTACTGCCACCACCAAGCCCTGTGTTCTTGCACCAGGCAAATCCATACGCTAAGCTTTTATCTGGGGTAGCCAGCATGTGTCAGAAGGGTGAATGTAACCTTGTTGTCTCTTTATCTGATTGCAGAAGCATCCCTTCATCCTGATGTACGAGGAACGCACAGTGGATGTTGCATGCTATGTTTGTAAAATCCTGGATCAAATGCCAGCAACTCCCAGCTCTCCAATGTATGTCGATTGATATTGCTGCTACATCAAACTCTAGAAAAAGGGCTGAGAGAAAACAAGCTGTAAAGAAATTTCATCACATATTGCAGTGTTTTTAATGCTCGCCCAGACACCATGTGCAATAATATTGGTGTTATTTCCATCCTGTCTGTATACTGTTGTCACATATAAAGTGCATCCCTGTAATACCTGATCACACGGTGTTAGTGTTGGTCAAAGAGAGACCTCATCTTGCTCTTTTGTGGACATATTCATAAAATGTGGAAATAAGTACATTTATTTGTTGACCGTGATTGGATAGCACCTAAAATTCATTTCTAGACTCAAAACTTGGAGACTTCTCAGCAGCTACTGGAAAGATTTTTCTCTCAAACTCTTCCAATTGTTGTTTCAAGTAATAATAAAAAGCAAACAAACAAAAGTTAGGCGTTGTCTGTCTGAACATTAAGAGACTTTGCCTGGAGGGAGAAGAACTTCCTTAACCAACGAGATGCTTTGCCTTCTGGAGCTGGAAAGGCAAAGGAGAATTTCATTCTTCACAAAGTGCAATAGATTTACTGCTATGAAATTCTGTTGCTTTACAGTCGCAGTGTACTTTCTGGGGACAGTGTGCTCAGCTGAACTTCCTGTTAAAGAGAGATCATGTTAAATATAGTGAATATGTCTTTACCAAAAATATGTTGCATTGGAAGAGGCTAACATTAAACTATTCAGAGATGGGACGTAATGTATTCTTTCTCCTTTTACCAAGCCAGCCACTCTTCACTCTTAACTAGGTGTCCTGTAAATTGTTACCTGGTAAGATAAGACCTTTCACCTGAAGAATTATTAAACTACTCGATTGAATTTAACCTGCTTGTGACCTGATTTATAGCTGCACAGTGCTCAGCACTTGCTTTGACTTCGATGAGTGCTGTTCACAAGTTCTGCAGCTGTTTTAATGAGCCGCAAATGAATGGCTGTGATTTCTAGCCAATGTTTCTCATGTTCTTCACTGTCCCCGGCCCTGATGCTAGCACCTTGTCACTGACCCTTGAGACCAGCCTGACAGTACTGCCACCTCCCAGCCCAGTGTCCCTCACAAGAGCAAACCTCAGCGCTTCCTTCTCGCCACTGCAAGCAGGATGTCCCCCACCGCACCGGGGTAATGTCACGCCGTGCTGGAGGCCTCGTTCACCACCTTCGGGGCATATTTAACCTCTTTTGTGACCCTCCGTAGTTCTTGTTACTGCACCCTAGAGCGAATCTCACTGAGATTGTTTGGTGCAGATAGAGATGAGGTGGAGACAAGGGAGTGACTGATGCCTGGTGGGCTTTTAGCTGACCCAGCAAGGCCAGGCGAGCTGTCATCTTCTGGCCTTCTGCTGAGTAAAAAAGTGCATCAGTAATTTTATTTTTTTTTTTAAATTGGCATATTTTTCAAAGATTAATTGTTCCTGAAATTATTTTTTTCTCCCAAACATTGCAGTTTTCAGGTATTTAATAGCATACCAGGGATACCGTGGAGGCTGCAGGGTCTCTGATTTCCATTTTGAATTGCCAAGTTCACTTCGTTGCAGTTAGAGCAAAACCAGACCCAGGACGCAGAGGCCTAGAGATGCAATGGGAGTTAAAACACAGCGGTACTGGCAGGATTCCCCAGAAAGGGGCTTCCCACATCAAACCAACGCTACCGCACGGAAACTGGGCTGATGGGGGAGCCCTGGAGACCAGCACATCCCTGCCCCAGCTGCTCAGTTGGGCAAGGAGAGAGCCAAGGCCGTGTTCTTGTAGACAGACACCTGGTGTTTCTCTGGCTGCTGAGGTGACACCCTTGCCTAAGGCTTGCAGCACTGCGCGTCTCCGGCTTGGCTGTCAGAGCTGGCCCCTCAGGTGCTGAGCCTGACGCCGATGTGATCCCGTGGGGCACAGCGTGCCTGGCCAGGCAGGGAGGTGCACTCCTCCTGCCCTTCCTGGATTATCTTCCTCCGGGGCTGCTCCTGAGGCGAGGGAGTCACTAAAGTCTTCCCGAAACAGCCAAGGCAGAGCTTTCTGAAGTAACTAGTCATTCCCAGCAGCTCCGATGAATTGCGTGGAAGGATCAGTTGAACAAGCTACGTAGAGCGTATCTAAGGAGGTAGTTCTCCCCCCAGCCCTGTAGCCTCAGAAACCATGGCTTTTTTCGGGCTTGGCAAGTCCCCGCACGTGGGATTCGTCTCACCAGCCTTCAGCCACCCGTAATGGGACCTCGGGCATGCCGGGTCTCGCAGGGAGCGGGCTGGGGGGCACGCGAGAGACCCAGATCCAGCGAAGGCAGAGGCACGCAGAGGTGCTGTGCCTCTGCCCCCACGTTTCAGACCTTAATTCACATCCCAGTGGCAGGGAGCCCAGAAACCTCTCAGAGGGCTAACACAGATGGAACCTCCCAAAAAATTGGTTTCCCTCCAACGTGAGCAACTGCCTTGCTCTGCTCTTTCAGCACGGCTGGGGTCCGTTCTCAGCCGCCAGCCCCCTCCGGAGCCCATCTTCAGCAGTGTCACCAGTTTGCTTTCGACGGACGGGAAATGGAAACGTGAAACTTTGAGCTGCCAGTGACACAGTCAGGGTGGAGATGCTGTGGCATGGGTGGCCGTACGGAGGGACAGGTACAGCGTGTGAAACATTATTATAAAGGGTGCACCATTTATTACAATGTATCTTTATTAAAAAAGAAAAAAAAAAGGTGTATAGTGTTCAGAAGCTGTGAAAATAGTGTAAGAACTGTACATTGTGAACTCTGGTTATTTTTTTTTTCTTGTACCATAGAAAAATGTATAAAAATTATCAAATACTGATGTGCAGGGATGTTGCCTTATTGTCTGTAAAATGGAGCTCAGGAACATAACTGCTTCAAAGAGCTTCAGAATATTTTATCCGGTATCCTGGTTTGACTTCCTTCTCTATTTAAGATATTATACATGGATCAGAGTGTTTATGTAATAGTTCTATCCTTTTGCCTGCAGGTCAGTTGTAATAAAACTAGGATGCGACTGTGACCTTGTTACTTTCATTTTGTAAGGTCAGACGTTCATTAAAAGCTGTTGAAATACCTGGCTTCCAGGCCCTTCCTCCAGGTGGAGGCAGCTTTGCAGGAGAAAAGCAGCCTTTGAAACTGCTTATGCTATTTTAAAAAAAAAAAAAGTGTAGGGAGACCTGGATGCATTTTCTTTCTCTGTAGGACTGCTGAGCCCTCTGTGCTAATGGGCTGCCGCAGGTGAGCACTGTTTGCTGCACAGGGAGGTTCTGGTGGTGGCTCAGGACACCTCATCCCATGCCCAGGCTCTGGGGAAAGGGCAGCTGATGCTCACAGCCTTGCAGGCTGCTTTATTTTTGCAAGAGCAGTCCATGTCTGCAAAGTCCAGATGATCTAAGAGTACCGAATCCTGGTAATTCCTACTGCCAAACCTCCTGGTGCTGGGACAAGTGTCTTTCCTGCCTGGAAGGCGTGGAGGGCTTGAAGACTGTCCAGGCATGTGGGCAGAACTGGACCCCAGCAGCTCCACTGGGAGAAACGTGTTGGGGGAGAGGGGCTGGCCATGAGTGCCTGTAGTGCTCAAACTGGTTTGATGGGACTGGCCCAGGAGCACCCAATTCAGTGACGGGGAGAGCCAGAGCATACTGGCAGGTATGGTCATGCCACAGCTCAGGACCAGAAGTACTTCGGAATGGGTGGAGTAACCTGGCATTGGCTCTCACAGTGTCTCTTCACGTGAAGGGTGAGAATTTTATTGAGAGAAGAGAAGGCAGATAGCGGAGCTGAAGAAAGTCTTGCTGTGTAGAGATACACGGTGTGAAAGGTTAGTGCTGGTTGAAGTCGGTCAGTTTGCATAAATCCAGTGTTTCCACCACACAAAGCTTTTTCTGGAATGTTCCTGTTGCCAGCACAGTCCTTGGGATATTTTGGTCCACCTGCTGTCCCCACTCTTCAGTCAGAGCCCAAGATCTTCCAGGTAGAAGACACACACCAGGGAAAGTCCTTCCCTGCTGGGCAGACACTGGAGGACCCAGCTCCTCACCATTTTCCATGAATCAGAGCTGCTCTGGGATTCTAGGTGATCTCCAGAGGTCCCTTCCAGCCCCTGTGATCCTGTGATTCTGTTCCTTTCGCACTGCAGCCTGCCTTTGTGTCCCAAGGTTTGTTCTGCAGGAAGCTGTCACAGCTGAAGGAGCTGGTGACTGGATGTGAGCCCACCTGCACATACCTTGCACTGGGTATTCCTGTGCTCTGCAGGAGGCGGTGGAACCCTCTTGTCTCTTTTCCCCTGTGACTGTGTGGCATGCAGAAGGGACTGTATTTGCAGCCAGTTCAGTTCCGCTCAGTTGCCTCTTGTTGAACTCATGCTTGGTTCCTGTGGACTTTTTTCCTTGCCCATTTGGACTCCAGTGCCTTCGCTGAGGACCTCTGTTGTCATTTTGTCACTGCTGAGGGTGGTACAGAAAACCTCTGACCCACATCCCTGATGCTGCTAGTGTCTCCGACAGGACCCACGCCTGTGCAGTGACACTGTTGCTGCTCCTTTGAGCCCTTGGACAATGCCAACATTCCTTGCTTGAGTGATGTATGATGGCTTTCTCCAACCCTGGGGCTGGGAGTCCTCCTATGGGCATCATGACCAGGTTCCTATGGCTTGACTCTGGCTTCTCTCTCTGTGCCACCCCATGGGCTCTGAGGCTGCCCTGGGTTCTGTACTCAGCGCCAAGGCTGAGGAGCAGATGTTTGAGTCAGCCTCCAGGTAGACTTTGAGCCACTGACCACTTTCATTTTGCCCAGTGGTCCTGGCTGGCACCTTATACCAATTCCTCACACCTTTATGCCCACTTGCATGGCTGAGGTGCTTCTCAGATCCTCACCAAGCATTATATAGCATCCAAAACAAGCATACTGTGCTCTATGATTATCATGTGTCTGTGGAACTCCAAGACCAGCTTTGAGGTTTGGACGAGTTCAAGCACATCCTTGCCTGACCCAAGCAGTATGAATGCAGATGTGCACCTCTTCCTATCAGGAGCACTTTGAGTTGTGGGGTCCGTATTGCCACTAATCTTCTGCTTGGATTCCCCTAGCCTTCATCCCAGCCTCTTGTCTCCTTTGGTGGCCAAGTAAGTATAAATGAAGTACTCAGGCCTGGGTTAATACCACAGGTGCTGCTTAGAAAAAAAAAGGTCTATGTTCACTTCAACTCCTGATACAAATGACAAGCATGGTCATTGCTTTGAACATGTTAAGGGTCCAGGGAAAGAAAGAGCGGCTGCTCTGATGAATAAGAAAAGAAAGCCGCTCTTGAATTTTTCCATCACGTTCAAAGCTGTGCAAACACTTGGAGAACAGGATGAAGCTCAAACTCCCTCTTCTGGAGATACACAGTGTGACCGTTGTATTGGGAATAAAGTAGCAGAGCAGGCTGGCTGGCTGGACCGTGGGCTATCTGCCAGACAGCGTGTGGCTAAAAGCCATTATCTTTGCGTAAGTCTCAGATGAAAGGGCCGGGCAGGCGCTAGGGCCAGGAGAAAGCCAGCATCTCCAAGTGCTTGCTACTTCAAACAGCAAATCTCTGCTCAGCTGCAGCAGAAGAGCTGGGTGCAGGGACGTTACTCTCCAGGTGTGGCTGCGCTAACGCTCCCAAGAGCACATGCAGGCTCAGGAAGTGGGATGGGTGAAAGGTTTTGGTGCGTATAGAAAGGCCATCTACTCACACTAGAGAAGATATGCTGCTTGCAAGGTTGATGGTATCTCTGTGTGTGTGTCCATACTTGTGCTTGTGTGAGTGCAGACACCAGAGCTATGCTGAAAACCATTGGAGAAGGTACTTTGTGTGAGCCTAATATCTCGTTAGACACCAGACACCTGCTTATTGGCAACTATGCCCCATTGTCCTCCCAGAGCACTTCTGCTCTGTCCCTTCTTTTCTCAGATTTGGTCTATGTTCAACATTAAGTCAGCCACCTCAGATAGAAAGACAAAAAGCAAAATTTGGACGACTGAATTCTTTCTATGCCGCTGGGAAGAAAGTTTACTTTAGTGGCTGATCATGGAGGCAGTTCTCTCCCCTGGCCAGACAGGAGTGCAACTTGTTGGCTAGAGGTAGAGCCAACCAATGCTGCACCAATCCAGATTACGTTCAGTCAGGTTATTTTGAGAAGATGAGGAGATCCTGCATGACCTTCTGAGGAAAACAGGTTTCTCACCAGATTCAAGGTGGACTGAGAACCCATCTGCTGCAGCACACCAGTAGCTCCATGGACTGATTACAAGTGATTTGTCTTGAGAAGCTGTTGGGTGTTTGTGAGAAGATGAGAAGAAAGAGCTTTGACATGAGGCCCACCAGACATTTGCAGAACTGGTTCATGCGCTATTCAGTTTGTGACCATCTCTAATCCTGCTGACCCAGGAGACGCTCTGAAATCTCAGTGCTCCACAGAAGCACGACCCAGCAGTGCTGCTCTGTGCAAGCACACCCTGGCCAGCTGAAGATGCTTTGAGAGTAAAAATACCAAAACATGGAGAAAACTGTGATGGGTGCATGGTTGGAAGTTGTAGCTCAGCCTTCTCTATAGTGCTGACTGTGGTCATTCTCCCGGTTCCCTGCACCAGGATCCTGTGTTTCTTTCTCCTTCTGCACCTGGGCTTGAGCTGGAAGACCAGGAGAGAAGCAAATGAGGAAGGAGAACAGAAAGATTCAGATCCTGGGATTCCATATCATAGTGATCTCCTGAAGATGTTTGAATCTGATCCCAATTTCAAAGGGTCAGTGGAAACCATCTTGAAATCCAGCCAATTCCTGCTTCCTGCAGAAAAGTCAGTGCAGCTGAAGCCACATATTTGACAGGATCACTACCATCAGCGTGTGATTTGAACACAGGGGCATCGCCAGTGAGGGATGCTGGAGCCACTTCTTTGCATAGCGCTGGTCGAGGTTGGCACCAGGAAGAGGGGGGTTACTTGGACAGGAGAGGTTCGAGTGTCCCTGGCGAACATGTTTTCTCACCAGATGAGCAACCCAGGAGATGCTCCGTGTCGTCTCCTGAGGTTCCATGCTTGTGTAGCGTTGAAGCTCAGTAAATACGGTGCTGCTGCTACAAGGCCACAGCCTTGTGCTAAACTAGCAAAAGGGGTCTCAGGACTTGTCAGGCCTTGTCTGAAGTACTGAGCTGGCCTGGAACTTTGCTTCAGCAATTATCTAACGACAAGACGAGCATTACTTGCTTTGTTTTAACTCCTACGATTGTGTGATGTAACACAGTCTTGTATACATTTTCTAACTAATAGCTGGTTATAATGAGAAGTTCTGTGTATAAATAACTATCTATGCTTCTGTAGTAAAATGCATGTAGAAGACTACAGGCATGGGATGACAGCAGAGGCCTGAAGGAAGAGGCACAGGATGATGCCAGAGGCCCCAGGGCTGTAAGTATCTCATCAGTGGCCAGTCACTGGTAATCAAAGGACTGCAACTTGGCTGGGTAGGGTGAAACCAGCCTTAAACAAAGAGAATAAAGAACAAGCCTCTTGCATATGTAAATCACACCAAGTACAGTAAATTCAGATGTAATGTGGAGTTATATACCAAGGAAGAATGAGCATGTGAGCAAAGGTGTAAAAATTACCCCAGTTTCCTACAGTGGATTGTAATGAGGAAGAAAAGCCCATCAACATCAGTGTCTGCTGCTCCTGGGAAGGACTGAGGATGCTGACGCATGCCATGGCACCCCATGCCCTCCTCCAGGCTGAAAGCCCCAGAGAGGCAGTGAAAGGTGAGCAGAGCCCCCAAGAAAGAGGGTGGGTAAAAGGAGGTCTGTGAGCATTGATTAGAATTGTACATAACACAAACTGTTACTGTCATTGTAACTGGACTTAAACTACTTCTTTGATTCAACTCGTAAGACGTTAATGAAACTAGCAGTAAATTAATTACTTTCTATAAAAGCATGTTTCCATTTGCGTGCAACAAAATTTTGAGTATAAGAAACTGGTAGGAATACAAGGAACGTGGTCCCTAACTTGCATGCCATGGGTTGGTAGAAGTTTGAGTGTGGGAGTGCTGTGATTAAAAAAAAGAAAAAAAGCATTTCTCTGAAGATCATCTTGTCCTCCTGTGGGTAAGCCAAGACGTGCAGATAGCTTTGGTGATCTTGAACAAACCTGTCTGTACAGTTGTACCATTACCAATGCTCCGGAGTGAACAAGTATTTGGGCTTTGAAACCAGATGTCAACTGTGCTGAAGCTCCCCGAGAACCTCAGTGCATCCTGCACAGCCAGAAGTCCCTCTTCCTTGGTGCCTTCCTTTTAGGTGTTGCAGATATGGGGGTGACAGCAGCTCAAGGGGGTGCAGATGGTCCATGCATGGGTAAGGAGTGGCCCTGGTGTCCCTCCCCAAGTGAGCTGGGGAGGGTGGGGGTGAAGGCTTTGGGGGAACTGGCCCAGGATGAGCAGAGGGATCTGGATGGATGGTGGATGGCAGTGTGCTCGGAGAGGGGTGAGAGAGTGTCCTGTGCTGGTGAGCAGGAAGGAGGGCGCCATACATGCTGGTGTGGGGGCTCTGTGGGGGTGATGAGGTGCTGGGGTTGCCTGTGCAGGAGAATGCCAAGGGGACTTTGGCCTGTGGGTGGCTGGAGAGGGCTGGGCTGGGGGCTGCTGTGGGTGTGGAGGTGCAGAGAGGGATGCTGGGGGTGCTGGTGTGGGTGTCACAGGTTGATGGGGTGTCAGGTTGGGGGAGGCACTAGCAGTTGTGGTGCTGAGCTCAGGGGATTTTGGGCTCCCCCATGCTGCAGGCATCTGTGATGGGCACGGGCAAGTTCCAACCTCTGCTGCCTCCTCATTCCACACACGCCCAAGGGCACAGGGTACCTCGCTGACCCCAGAAGGGCTGAGAACAGATGTTTCATCCTGTCACTTGGGAGGGGAAACTGTGCCTAAAACAAGGTCTGTCTTGACCTGGGAGCTGGTGGAAAGATCCTGTTGACGTCTTGGTGCCTCCTGTGGAACAGTTCATTCTGAGCGCACTCACACGGCATGTGAAGGACAACCAGGGGATCAGGTCCAGCCAGCATGGGTTCATGAAAGGCAGGTCCTATTTGACCAACCTGATCTCCTTTTACGACCAGGTGACCTGCCTGGTGGATGAAGGAAAGGCTGTGGATGTTGTCTACTTGGACTTTAGTAAGGCCTTCGACACAGTCTCCCACAGCATTCTGCTAGAGAAACTGGCAGCCTGTGGCTTAGACAGGTGTACTCTTCACTGGATTAAAAACTGGCTGGACGGCCGAGTCCAGAGAGTTGTGGTGAACGGCATTAAATCCAGCTGGCGGCAGGTCTCAAGCGGTGTTCCTCAGGGCTCAGTGTTGGGGCCAGCCTTGTTTAATGTCTTTATTGATGATCTGGATGAGGGGATTGAGTGCACCCTCAGTAAGTTTGCAGATGACACCAAATTAAGC
>VYXH01006078.1:18843-31860 GCA_013397275.1 Burhinus bistriatus | reverse complement strand
GTTTAAAAGTCATGTAGATGTGGTGCTTAGAGACGTGGTTTAGTGGCAGACCTGGTCAGTAAGGTCAATGGTTGGACTAGATGATCTTAAAGGTCTTTTCCAACCTAAACGACTCTATGATTCTATTCTATGATTCTATGAAGCACTGGATGGTGCACTGAGCCAGGCATCTCACATTTAAAAACTTTGCCAAAGGCATGAAAAATGTTATTTGACTCTTGGAACATTTTATTTTTCTTTGTATATTTTCAGGTAGAAAGGCCCAGGGAGTGTGGGACATCACTGACATCCTCCAGTGATGGAGGTTTTTCCTTCATTAAATCCAGGCTATGACAGGAAGAAAAACCCCAAGACCCCAAATCCCTTGGGACAGCCTGTGTGGGAAAAACACCCATACAATGAAGGCACTAACTCCTTCGGGGCATGGAAAGAACAGTTCATCAGCAGGCGCTGAGCAAAAGAAGCCAGAGCATCCATGGCCATGTTCTGACACAGGTGTACCAGGAAGGACAAGAGTTATCTGAGATGCAGGACGCCACAGCACAGGAGCAGGGTTACAAAGCAGTAGGGAACAACCCTGAAGCTGTAAATGGGAGGGTCTTCCACCAACTGGTGGGGTCAGGCTCTGGCATCCCTGCCAGGGAGGGCAGGAAACAGAAACACCTCCCAAACTGGACCCAAGGGTCATGCCTGGCCAGCAAGCTGCTGGAGAGCTTCGTGATGGTGGCTGAGCATGGATGAGACTTTGCAGGTGCTTCTCTGGCCTGGGAGATGGGAGGAGAGAGCAGGTCCTGTCCTGCCAGCACAGCCCGTGCTTTTGCAGGGACAGCTCTAGAAGGGCTGGAAAACTGACAGCCAGGGCAGAGCTGAGCTGAGCCGAGCGCCTTTCCGGGCAGTGGAGGAGCTCTGCTGCAGGTACCTTTTGGGGCCTGGAAGGAGACCTCAGGAGACCCTCTGATCCCTCCCTCTACCCCACGGCAGGACCTTCATCTGGACTTAGCCTCTCCAAATGTTCTGGTCCAAACTTTGGCACCTGAAAACCATCTTTCCTGCACTTTCCTGACTCCTTGCAGCACTTGCCCTGCTCTTTGCCTTTTACAATGGGAGACTGGCAGCATGTCCTCCCAGCTCCTCTTCTGCAGGTTGAACACCACAGGCAGGTTTTCCTCAACAGGGAGATGGGACAGATGAGTGCTCCTGTCCATCAGTATTCCTGAAACAATCCTAGTCTGAGGCTTGTCTTCTCATTCTCTGAGTAACCATAACTTGGCTCGGTCCAGGCAGTTTACCACAACACATTTGGTTGCAGAGTGCAGTTCAGAGATTAAAAGGATGTTCGTAGGAACTAGTTGTTTTTTCATCTACGTCTTTTCAGATTCACTTCTGCAATGTCTCAGGTTGTTTCACCTTTTAAGCCATCTGTGGACTCAGAGGCAGTCCCTCTTTGCAAACACGTGAGTGAATGTCCTGGGAACCCTTTTTTAATCAAAGGAAAGATGCAATGAATCTGGAAACCAACACTAATGGGCACCAGGGAGAAGGAGCCAGGGTCCCCCTGGGGAGAGCTCTCCAGCTTGCCTCTGCCGCTAGCCTGCGGGCAAAAGGAGGTTCAGCTGTGTGGGGAGCTCTGCCCATGCTCACCACATACGTGCCCTGCATCTGGCAGCCCACCATCGCCGGGAGCTCGGCTGCTGGAAAACACAAAGGGGTTTGGGCAGGGTGCCAACTGCTGCCTTTGAAGGAGACACTGACCCGAGGAGCAGGGTTTGCAGGAGAACAAAGTGAAACCAAAGCCAATAGAAGAAAAAGCCCTCAGAAACAGGAGACTCCAGCTAGCTTGTTTAGAAATTTTCCAGGAGAAACTGTTGCTGTGAAAGAAATAATGCTGTTCTTGCAAGGACTGTAGCTGCCCCGGGGCACGGAGCTGATACCAAATGGTTGCAGCTGGGATGGCTGTGGCTGCCCCAGCTGGCAAAATTAAACAGCAAACTGCGAGCAGACGAGTGGCAAGACAAAGAGATTTTTAATAATCAAGGTGATGCTGGTAACATAGGTAAGGAAATGTGCTTGCTTACAAGTTTGAAGCTGACAGCATTCCTTTAAATAACGAAATACATTTGCTGAGAGGAGAAAGTTATCTGGAAAGCCCTGTACAATGACGCAGGGTAGCAGCTAACACTACTCTGTTTCAAGTGCTATTAATATCCTCCACAGACCGGTTTCAAAAAATCTTTCACTTAGAAAAAGAAATACTTTAAAAAATAATGCAACCTGTGATCATCTATCCTAGCAGTGCACTGTGACCATTTGTACAATAGAAAAGTGATGCTTTAAATAGTGAGTTGAAAGCTACTGCCACGTGCTTTATACAGCATGCAACAATGCCACGAACTGGAGACACAGAAGGGGCTGCAGAGCCTCCTCCAACAGCTCCAGCATCCCTGGGGGGAGCATCCCATGGGAGCCATGGCCAGGCTGCTCGCATGCCCCTTGCACCAGACCTCCTCCCCAGCTGCTGCATCTCCGATGTGTTGTGCTTCCAGTAACACAAATATTAAATACGCTCAGTCCGTAAATAGTTTAACAATCTTTGTCAGCAACAATATTTACTTTGGCAAAACCAGAATTGCAAAGAAGTAGACGTGTCCATCTGCAGCAAGTTCTTTGGTGAAAGCCAAGAAGTGAAGCAAAGGCTCCATCTCGCTAAAGCCTAAGGAAGTATATTGCACAGAGACTCATAGGAGAAATGCTGGTGACTTCAAACAGGAGGCACCACTGCAGGAGAGCATCCATCTCTGCCGGCTTCAGGAGAACTAGCTCCTCCAGGCTCAGTGATTCACAGCTGTTCTCCGGATGGCCTTGCTCTGGGCTGAGTGAACAGTGACACTGGAGTAAACTTGGGAAGAAGGGTATGGCTGCTGGGGATCAAGGAGGAATGGGAAGAAGGATGGAGGGATGGATGGCAGACAAGTGGAGGCAACAAAAACAGATGCTCACACAAAACCGCAGCCATGCAAGGGCTCGCTCAGCCCTGCACCGTGTGCAGGTCACTGAGTGCCCGTTTCTGGTGCCCCATGCTCCCAGGTCATGCAAGGTGGTGGAGATCCATCCCGACTTCTGTCTGTGCCAAGGACAGCCCCTCCCAAAGCCCGGCTGTATTTTCCATACGACTTGCTCCTACCTTGGACCAAAACACATTACACATCTCTTCATCTATACCACACTAGCTGGGACATGGCACCTCCACTGGGATGCTGTGTCCCTTTGATACCTGAACCTACAGCCTGAGCAGCTGCCTCCAACGTCCAGAGCTCTCTGCTCCAAGGCCACAGGCTTCAGCCTGATTCAGTTCAGACTGCAGCCAGGATGGCTCCTGGGCTTTCAGCCCTTCAGGCACCATGAGGACATGACAAGGTGCCACCACAAACCACCATGGTTTCCACCTCTCATCCACCTGGAGCAGAGCTGTGCAGGGATTGGGCAACGCAGCTTTGGGGGCAGGAGGAAGGAAGCGAGGCGAGCCTGGCTGTATGAAGTGTGCTTGTCTCCCTGGCTGGGCATGGCCTCCATGCTCCCACACCCGTGGCCTGGGCACAGCCAAGATGTGCCCAGCAGGATTGCCTAAAGGGCTCTCCAGGCAGGAGGGGAGTAGAGGTGGGAACAGCAATGGGCTCTCTCATGATTTCCCATTGCCACCCAGGTGAGGTCTCCTCACCACACACTTTTGTCATGAGCTGCTCCAGTTCTTATGAGAGTGACCACAAAAACTGGGGTGGGGGGGGAAGATAAAAGAAACAAAACTGAAGTTCTTGTCAATCTAAAGAAGTGTTGTTAAAGGCACTGGTGTCCTCTGTGGGGATGTGTTGATGAAGAAAAACCAAAGTACCAGAGCTGTTGTGCTGTCAATTCGCAGTAACTGGAAATTCAAATAAGTTTATATGCTGGGAAAATGACCCCACTTTCCCCTGGACATGGCACATTAGCCCTGTGTGTCCTCCGGCATGACAGAAGCACTGTGCTGGCTGCTGCAGGCTTACAGTATCCTGCTTTCACCACCCTCCCTTTCACCACTGCTGCAGGTGCAGATCCATGCTGGTGTTTAGATTGAGATCGGTAACATCTAGGAAATCAATATTGAAGATGCTGGGACCTGCGGGGGTGAGCGAGCCAAAGCCGGTGGCGGAGCTGGGGGGAGTGAGGTCCAGCCACTCCATCGTTTCCCATGGAGACTCAGTGAAACTCATTTGTAAAACGGAGCCATCAGCAGGGGAAGGGGAGAGCTGGGTTTCCATGGGCGAGAGGGGAGTCTGTAAAATTTCCTGGGAGGTGAGCAGTTCATCTGCGGCTTTGCCGGAGAACCCCTCCATCATCCCTTCAAAGTGGGACTCTTCTCCCCCCATCTTCAGCAAAGCGATTTCACTGACCCTCCCCAGGGGGCTGTGGGCGTTCAGCAGGACCTCGAGGTGAGCATCACTGCTGCCTGGACAGTGCTCGAAGGAGAGCTGGGCTGAGGAGACTTGCTCGAACGGGGCAGATGATTTTGGGAGAGGAGCACTGGAGTTCCCTGTAGACACTGTTATCTGAGGTACTTTCTGGAGGCAGGATCGATCTTCCTTGGCATTGGCTGGCATTTCTGTCAACAAATGAGAGGAGTTTGAGGTGCTCTGGCAGTGCCCTCCACTGCTGGGCACAGGGCTACCTCTGCAGCTCCCCAGCTGGACCCTTGGGCATGCCTACAGAGACCCACTCCCCACTCAATCCCCTTGCACTGCTTGCCCACCCTCCCTGTGGGAAGCCTTACACATTTCTGCTTTCTGACCTTGAGTTCCCTGGTTTTGGACACAGTCCCCAGGGCACACACACTGGCAGCTATCCCCATGGGGCTGGGCATGTATTGTGCATGGGCAAGGGCACAGGCAGCACAGAGGAGGACACCAGCACTGCTCTACACAGGAGATGGCACTGGCAGCACTGGCAATGGTGGGGCACACTGGGGGCTCTGCGTGGGGAGGGTGCTAGCAGTGCTGTGTACAGGGCTGCCACTCTGCTGTCCCTTCTTTCTTCGCAGCCTGCATAGGTGATAACCAAGCCTGGACCACCCCACCAGGTCTGCACATGCAGGAGCAGGCTCCAGGAGGGCTAATATGCTTTTGGATTCAATCTCAGTGGCTGCTGGCACAGGGAAGGCAAATGAAAGCTGTACTCAACTGAGGCAGCTCTGCTGGGCTACACAGAGTGCGCTGAGCCCCACAGACCAATGCTGGCTTGGAGGGGAAGCCCTGGAGGGGAACAGGGAAGCAGTGCATACCTCCACTCTCAATCAGCACGTCCAGGAGCTCATCCATCTGCTGACTTCGTGTCATCTGCTGCAGCAAACGACAAAGAGGAGAGTAGAGGGCGTTAGGAGGAGAGTCCCTCCGGCCACAAGCCAGGCTCTAGACCCCACAAATGGCTTTCTCCCATGCAGGAGAGATGCCACTCCAACACGGGGCTGGCAGCGGCTTTCAGGTGAGCACTGCAGGGCCTTGGGACAAGCACAGCAGAGCCAGGGAACATGGCGCCAGGTTCCCCCCACCCTGCCACCGACCCTCTGCTTAGTGGCCACCACAGACTGCCTCTTCCCAGGGCCACCAGGACACACCAACTTTTTGGACCCAGCACCTCACCCTGACATGTGCCTCCTTGCACTTCCTGCAGCTCCGTGGAGTAAACACATTGTCATCATCCTCTCCCTGACCAGAGACTGGAAGGACTTTCTGCATGCCTTCCTGCCAGCCATCATAAGCCCATTTTTATCACTGCCAACAGCATCACTCCGGTTTCCTAAAGGCGCCATCATGACTGACACTGAGGCTGCTGACAGACTCTCACAAGAAGTACGGGGTTCATGGGTGATGGAGACAGTCCTCCCTATGGGAACAGTGCTCCAGGGTAAGGCTAAGGGAGGCAGATGGCATGGAGCAGGGCACTTTGCTAATGGGATAAAGAGGGAAGGTGAGGTTTCCTGGTGACTTCGGAATGCTCAAGAGTCTGTTTCTCACATAGCACTGAGCACCCCAAAGAGGAGTACACCGAAGTCCTGGGGTATTTGTGTAGGATGTCAGGACCCCAGGGTGGACTGGCACCTTTCATCAGCACAGAAGACGCTATCCCGTCCAGCGTGGTGTCTGACTGCTTTATGGCAGTCATTCAGCAACTAACTCTTCAAGAAAACTCCATTCTTATGGAAAGAAGATTGTCCTACCCAGAGACACCATAATGGGTTGTAACTCCTGCAGATGAGTTACATTAACCACAAAAGAACACCCTGCGCAGCCCTAGCCCTATAGAAAATAAAAATCATGCAGTTACCTGCTTTATTGCATCCTCATAGGGTGGAGGCTGCTTTACCTCTGAGAGGGCTGGGCTTGACTTACAAAAACTTGGGGATGGAATAGAAAACTTTTGACCTGCCTGCGTAGCCATCTGCATGGGGGAAATACAGGGAAATGGAGTCAATGCACAGGGAGGCATGGCAGGAGGCTCAGCTCTCTTTCACCTATGTTGAAGCCAGAGGGGTGCCAGGGAAACTAATGATTATGTGGGTCAAATCAGCTCAGACAAAGTGCTTGGCCTCTGGGAAGGAGAGAGGGAGGTAAACTAGCTCCGTCAGCCTAGCTCTGAGACCTAGGGCCAGGCTGACCTCTGGCTGCTGCGGGAGCACGGGCATGATGCCACAGAACATCCTGGTGCTCAGTCTAGCTGTGAATATGCAGAGCAAAGGGGAGAGAGAAATGGTTTGCTGGCAGTCAGCTGCACCCAGACAGTGATGCAGCGCTTCCCCAGCTGCCAGCTGCCTCCATCATCACCTGTCCGGGGGCCTCTCACAGAGCCCAGGCCAGGGAAGACCACTCAAAAGAGTCACTTCCAGATCAGCACCTAGGCTTTCCCTGTGCCTGTGCCAAACACCTGCGTATCAGTGCCAGCTTTTTCCAGTCCTCCCTTCCAGGAGGGACCTCATCTGAAGGCCCAGTGCCTGCCAGCTGCTGTCCCCATCGCCTCTAGGCCTTGTGTGCCCTTCCTCACCGCCTGGCCACAGCTGCCTCATATCATGAAAGCCAGCACCAGGGCATGCAGCATGGCCCCAGCAGGCAGATCAGATCCAGAAGTGGATTCAGGGCAGCGCTGAGGCCACTCGGCCTGGCTGTGCACATCCTGGCCACCTTGCTGTGGAGGGCAGCTGGGAGAAACAGCACAGGGAGGGACCTGTTGCTGAAGAAGGACCCTCGCCCCCGGGAACCCCTTGCAGACAACAAAGAAATGCCTAGGATGGGTGGTGTTGCAGCAGGGATGAGCTAAGGACACTGTGAGGCCATCTCCTCCATATGTCCCTTGCACTCAGGCAGCAAGGAAGGAGCTGGAGATGCCCCCAAGGTGTCACTGCTCCCTGTCGATGCTCGCTGATTGCTGCTCCATCATCCAGAGCAGCCTCACTGCCTCTCTTGGACTATAGCCTCACAATACTGTGTCCCACTGCCTATTGTACCCACAGCTCTGCCCCATTGCCCAGCTCACCTCTACAGCTCTATGCCCCACTGCTGAGGTCACCCACTGCATCCTACTGCCCGCTGCATCCCCTGCTCTCTGCCCCACTGCCCACCTTATCCACAGCACTACTCCCCATTGCCCAGCTCACCCAATGCAATGTTCCCCATTTCACTCCAGCAGGAAGCCCCACTGCCTGCCTCACCCTGACAGCACTGCCTATCCCACTGGCAGCACTCTGTCTCTCTGCCTCTCTCACCCTAAATTGTTCCCCATTGCCCACCTCACTGGCAGTGCTGTGTGCCAACTGCCACCTATCTCACCATTCTCTGAATGGCTTGGAGTCAATGCTGCATCACACTTTCTGCCACCTCGCAGCACTGCACCCCACTGCCCAGCTCCTGCTGCACACTGCTCAGTGTGCTAACTGTGGGAATGTGATTCATGAGCTGCCCTGCTCGAGCGCCGGGTATCTCGCAGTGTCTGTCGCTCTGCTGTGTGGCTGTTGTGCACTCAGCGGGCACTTGCTGTACATCTTCCCTGAATGCAGTATGCACGCCTTGCACCACTGTCTGTGTTTTACAGATTGTATGATAGGTGTTGCTGCTGCCTGGGAAACCCTGGCAGGGTGTTGGGATGAATTGGGGCTGCAATCAGCAGCACCTTGTGATGTTTTTCTGTGTTGGCAGCATGTGCCCTCTCCAAGCTTTTGCACCTGTCCAGAGGGCTGAGTGAGGACTGGTGGATGCTGAAAGGACAACGCTCTGCTGTGCTGGTTGCCTGGTGGGGATGCACAAGCTCCATCTGACTGCAGATCCCAATTGCAAGCCCTGCTCTATCTTCCCAAGAAAAGGCTTGCCGTATGACCGGGGTAACTGCCCTCCTTCAACCCAGTGGTCAAAATCCCTCACACACTGCTAGGAGCTGCGACGGAGCAGCAAAGAAAAGCCCTGCAACACTGCAGCGGGGCTCTCCCAGGGATGTAGGAAGCTGTGCCAGGGGATCAGGGATCTGTGCTGGTGCTTCCCTGCTGTGGACAGAGCTTTGCCAGGGCTCCATGGGGCAGGGGGAACTGTGCCAGGGCTCCTCCAGGGGCACAGAAAGCTGTGCCAGGGTCTCCCCCTGAGGGGAAAGGCAGCTGAGTTAGGGCTTTTTTAGGGCAGAAGAAGCTGTGCCAATGCTCCCCCAGGGCAGAGGGAGCTGTGCCAGTGCTTAACCAGGGGCAGAGGAAGCTGTGCCAGGTCTCCCCAGGGCAGAGGGAGATGTGCCAGGACTCCATGGGGCAGAGGATGCTGTGCCAGGACTCTCCCAGGACACAGGAAGCTTTGCCAGTGCTCACCCAGGGGCAGAGAGAGCTGTGCTGAGGTCCCCTGGAGAAGACAGGAGCTGTGCCAATGCTCCCCTAGGACAGAAGGAGCTGTGCTAGGGCTCCAAGGGGCATGGGAGCTGTGCTGTGACCCCCCTACGGCAATTGGATGTGGTGGCAGCAGGGATGCCCTGCAAAGGACCCTGAGGTGCCATCAGATCCTAACCCGTTGTCCACCTGGACTACTCTGCCTTTCCAGGCAGCCCCACATGCTGCTATGGCCCCTGGGTACCCACCCTGGGTGACAGCAGTCCCGGTCTGATAGGAAAGGACTCAAACTGGGATGTTTGACTGACTGCCCACAGACACCAGCGCATTCACCGCTGCGATGCCATCTGGGGCGCTCTCCACTTACCGATGCTGTGCGAAGGCAACTGTTGGTCTGAGGGGACCCACTGCGCCCTTCTGCCTGTGAGCCAGGGGACACTGAGAGGAGATAATGGCTGTTGGGTGATGGCGGCAGGCTGATGTGCTGGGGGCTCTTTGCAGCCCCGAGTGGAGAGTGCTGGGGGGAGCACTGTGGGCTCAGGAATGTCGAGGAGGTGATGGTGCTTTGCCCTGCAGTCTCCAAGCAGTGGCTATTTACAATGTGAGGCAGCTGCGGCACCCCACAGTTACTTAACTTATCTGAGCTGCTGGCTTGGCCTTTCAAGGCAGTTTGTTTGGATGCAAATGGACAGCTGGACACTGCATTTTCTTGCTTGATGGGGACACCAAAGAAATGCTGAGAAGGCTGCTGCTTCTCCTCTCCATTGCTTCTTTTTCGCTTCTGGAGCTGCATCCGTAGCTCTTCCACCTGCCTCTGCTCTTGCTGCAGTTTCCACGTCAGTTCATTGATGACCTTCTGCTTCTCCACCAGCATCTTGTCTTTCTCTGTGTCGATCCCTTCCAGCTCCAGCTGGATGTTCCCTCCATTCATGCTGCTCATGAGGCTTTCTTCGGCACTGCCATGAACTGGAGATGGCTGGAGACCGAACTGTGGAGAAGACATGGGCCCATCATTGAATGTGTCTGGCAAAGAGCCACTCACAGAGAGGTCAGAGGAGGCTGGAGAGATGGGTGGGGTGGAGCTGGTGCTGCCAAAGTGGTAGAAGCCATTTGATAACATGTTGGTGGAGGACTGTGACTGGTAGCTCGACAGGGTGCTTGTTGGAGTGACTGGGAAGGTGACGGTAGTGATCTCACTGAAGTTTGGCACCGCATTGCTGCCACACTCCTGGAAGGGCCGAAGACGTTCCATCAGTGCTGTTTTGGTACCCGACACCGGCAGGCCTCGTATTCGGAGCTGTTGTCTCAGTTCTGACACCTAGAAGGAAAGTCACCAATGATCAGCACCAATGGTAGATGAGCCCTTTAGAAACCCCACATTCCTAACAAGGAGTCTCAGATTACAGGCTCCCAGCTTCCTGCTTTGAAGCTCTGACCCCCCAGGTGCTCACTGTCTCACCTGTAGTCACCAAAGTCACCATGCACAGCCTGACCACTGCATGTCCTGGAGGACCTCGACCTTTCCTAACAAGAAAACCTTCCTTCTTCCTCCAGGAACTGTGACTGCATTTCATGAACCATCAGCAGTCCTTGGGCCACAGAGGTAACTCAAGATTCCCTTCCTAGCAGTAGGTTTCTGCAAGAGCAGAGGACTTTCACACAGACCAAGAACTAGCTGATGGTGTCCTTTAGCTCAGAGAATGTGACCACATACCTTGGAGCCTGAGACTCCATGTTCAAGCATCTGCACACAGTTCAGGCATCTGAGCTGGGGCATCGCTATGACCAAACACATGCTATTTCTACCTCATCTTACTTCTTTCTCTAATGAGTACTGCCCCCAGGGCTCTGCTCCTAAAAGGACTTGGCCTTCCCCATGGCTGAAGCTCCATTAGCAAAGTATAAAACAACCATTGATGTGAGTGATTCTCCCTCATGCCCTGCCTACCTGAGAGATTTAGGTACTGTTCAAAGCAGTGCTCATAGCTGCAAATTCCAGGAGACACCTGCTTGTGCAGATGAGCTGGCCTGGCTGCAATGACCACTGAGAAGCTGAGTCACTAAGTGGAGGCCATGCTGACCTCCTAGTTTCTGGCTGGTCTGCTAGCAGCATCCATGAACTCCACCATAAAACCACAGAAGGCATGGAGCCATGAGCTGCAGGAGCAGCAGCACAGATCATCCTTTAGTTCTTGACCTGATGGCCTGGCCTGCAGCCACTCAAGTTATACCTAAGGTTTGCTGATACATGTCCTGGAGCAATGCATCCATGTGCTACCTGCAGAGCAGCAAACCCATGTTTTCAGTTACCATCACAGTGGCAAATTCCTGACTCAGCGTGATGTACTCCTGGGTTTGCTCACAGCATGTGTTTGCTGATCTCTAACATGCGGTCACCCCCAGCCAGCTCAGCCTGTGGCACTACACTGCACGCTTCAGGAGTAGTAAAACACATTCAGGATATAAGATTCTGCGCCTGTGGTAACAAAGTTTGCACTCACTTTCAGATCATCCAGATTAGACGGCAGAGGGCCTGGCTTGATAGATGAGACACAAGTCTGGCCTGAAAAGGTGGTTTTCACAGGAGAAAGAGGGGTGTTGTTGACAGAAGTTGATGAAGAATTTGAACTTTTGACCATTTGCTCATTTGATTGCCTGAAATAACAAAGGAGATTTGGGGTAACTGGTCTGCCCCCCTGGGGTCTCTGTGCCCAGTGTACCATTTCTCTGCTCCCTTGGGGCTACTATCTCCTGTATGAGACCTGAAGGACCAGCAACCTCAAGGAAAAACAGATTGGGCTGTAAGGAGATTGCTGGTGACCCATCAGCAGGTCACAGGTGCCTCAGCCAGTCCACAAAGCCAGAACAGCTTTGCAGGAGACTGCTTTTATGTTTCACTTGCATGCATCTATGCCCCTTGAACTGGCACAAATGGGTATGGGAGGGGAAAGTTCGGAGGGAGACAGGGCTAAACCTTGCTATTGGCACATTACCACTCACTTTAGCTGGCCTTGGTGCATCCCTGGGTAGCTGAAGTGCTGCTGCTGCTGCTGCTGCTGCTGTTGCTGCTGCTGCTGCTGGCTGAGAATCTGGAGCTGCAGAAAGAGCTGCTGCTGCTGGAGGAGTCTGGCATATGCAGAGTCCATGGGTGGAGGGGACTTCTCTGCCTTCTGGTCCGGAGGGATGTACTGGTGATACTTCAGCTTCTTCACCTTGGGCTTGGTGTCCTTGGGCTTTTTGTGACGGTTCTTGCTATCACTGGATGATTTGGACTGTTGATCCAAGAAGGAAAGGAATTAGCTGGGAGAAGATCTTCTGCCACCCCCATAAGAACTCAGAGGCCTGGGACAGAGAAAAGGCAGCTCCTGCTGCCACCCTAACACTCCAGCTCCAAAAGCTGCTAAGCCTGCATGTGTGGGACTCCCTCAGGGCCACATTCCATCTCAGGTGTCCTGGAGAGCACATGAGATGGAGAATGACCCTTCTTGCCTGGTAGGTATTTCAGTGTTGCCTTGTATCTCCTGATCCTAGCCCCAGGGATCATTTCCAGTGTGGGACCTGAGCAGTCACCTCTCGCAGGGTGCAATACTGTACATTATACCATTACAAAATGAGTCAAATCGCAGTTTTTGACAAGGTTTGTCTCCCTGCGTTATTCCAAGTCTTAAGGCCAAATCCCCAGACCTCCCACACACGTGGGGTGCAGCATGCAGGCACTTCAGGCTTGGACACAGCCAGGTGCCCTGGGCTTGTTCTCTCTCCTCGTGAGCCTGGAGGTACGAGCATTACCTTCACAGCAGAGGTCACCGGGAGGGATGGGCTCTCCTGTCCCGCTGCCTGCTTGGGGCTGTCGCACTGGCTGCCCTGCCCCGAGGGTGGGTCCAGCGCATGGCTGTCAGTGCCATGGGGGTGATCCTGCAAGGGAGAGGTGAGCCATGCGATGGGAGAGGGGCTGCAGGGTCGGTGCCAGGGGCTGGCCACCCTGGACGGCCTCTGCCTGCAAGGGGCACCTGGTGCCCCATTCCCGCTGCCCCATGTTGTTCCCAGTCCCTCAGTCCATCCCAGATGCCTCAATCCACCCCAGCCCCCCCAAGACTAGTCCAGCCCACTATCCCCACTTCTCCCAGGCTATCCCCATC
>VYXH01006078.1:0-18756 GCA_013397275.1 Burhinus bistriatus | reverse complement strand
GGGGCTGGCTCCGGGGCCTTGGTGCCGGCCGCCGACTCGGTGGAGCCTGGGGAGTCCTCGCTCCTGGCCTGCTCTGGGGACAGCCCGTCATTGCTGCTCTCCTCCTCGAAGGCGAAGGCGTCGGCCGGCTTGGGGAAGCTGACCTGGGTGCCTGCCAGGGGAGAAGGGGCGACGCTCAGGGCCCTGCCCTGCCCTGCCCTGCTGGCAGGGGGATGACCGCAGCGGCAGGAGGGACGGGGTGAGCCTTGCGGGACACCTCGGTGCCTGCGCCCACCTCCTCCAGACCTGGCCGCAGGTGAAGGATGCAGTGCTCGGAGAGCTCAGACACCTCCCGTCCCCAGCCGCTTGCAGGGGCAGCTCCTGGATGTCCCCCTGCAGCGGAGGCTGGTGGGAGAGGAGGTGGCCCTGGCCGTCGGCTCCTGGCCTATGCCACACACCATGTTACTCAGGTAAGAGGCCTCCGAGGATCCTGCCCCACTGGGGGCAGGAGGCTTTTTACAGGCAGGTGGGGCTGGCACAGGAGCGGCTCTGCTGTCCTACCCCACCTGAGATGGGGAGAGGGTCATTAGAGCTGCCCTCCCCATCAGCTGAGCATCCTGACCCTGATCCCACAGCATGCATGGGACCCTGTCCTCAGCAGAAGAACTGAGGTTGAAATCCACCCATCTGCTCATGGCACAAAAGCCAACATGTGTGAACCCGGTTGCAGCTGAACGGAGGCTTTCAGATCCTTTCTCTGTCCACAAGCTTCACCCACACAACATGCTTCAAACTACTTCCATTGCCTCCTGACTGCCCCAGACATTGCTTCTCCCCACTGCAAAGCTCCCAGCACGTTATCTCCTAGTCAGACAGGCAAGAGCTCTTGACCCCGGGTTTTGCTGATAAATGAAGTGCTGAAAAAGAAAAGGTCTCATGTGAGCCTGATGGTGCAGGTAGAGGAAGGAGCAGCGTGGCCACACTCGTAATCTCCTCATGCTCACGTCTGGCATTCATCAGGCAGTTTGGCATGCTGATAGCGAGGTGACAAATGGGGAAATAGGAAGGGTCCAGGGACAAGCTTCCACCTGTCCCTGCTGCCGGTCTAGCAATGTGCACCTTCTCACTGTCACACACCCTCCTGCGCTGACCCCTGCCCCTATCTGAGAGATAAGGGTTATCTCCACTTGCTCTGGCTTGTGGTGCCAGGGGTGGGCGAGGAAGCAGAGAGCCCTGGCTCCGCTCCCTGAGCTGCGGTCCAGCCACCATGTGGGTTGGGGATATGAGAGCAACAGCATCCTGTGGAGAGCCTCTCCTCCGCACTCTCCAGGGCATGGGGCTCCTCGCATGTCCCTGGACACAGGGCCTTGTTCCCTCTCTGTCAGAGGCAGCACCCAAACTGGGTCATCCCTGAAGAAGTGCAACGCTGCATGGTCTACCACCTGGGCTGGGTGGGTGCTTCTCTCCATGCCTGCAGACAAGCATGGGCATCCTCTCTTGGGAAAAATTACACCAAGCGAGGGGGACTTGTCGATCTACAAGACTCTCGCTGGGCTGGCATTTAATAAGCATGCATTGAGAAATGGTGCTAAAGCCGGGAGCCCAAGGGACCTTCAGGACACAGCAGCAGGCCAGAGCATGACAGGAATGTGCTGCATCCTGCTGCTTGATACCAGGGGCCTGTGCTGGGTAGGGAATGCTGCCCTTATCTGTCCTGCTCTTACCCAGCCCAGGGCTGACCGTATTTTTTCGTGATCCCATGTCTCTGCTGTAATCTCAGGCAGAATGATGTTTGCTTGAGGCTGTTTCTAATGCACTGGGTATTGTCCTCTCAAGCATATTGGACAAAGTGATGACAAGGACCTGGTAAAAAAGGGTTCTTATATCACTGCTCAGCTATGTAGGGCACTGGCGGCCTCCTGTCACTGGGACGCTAGGGCTTTCGGATGGGGTCTGGCACTTTCTGCTCACCCTGCCGGAGGTGATTAGAGGAACATGTCAGCTGAATTTTCCACTGTATAAACAGTTGAGATTCCAAGGTTAAAGTAAAATGATTTTAAACCCTGTCATCTTTCTGGTATTGCAAAAACAAAAGGCTTAACGTTCAGAAGTGCCAGTACTCATCTCTGCTCTGTGTTCAGCCCTTCGCCCCAAACTGTGAGCACCATAAGGCACCTCTGACTTCAAAAATCAGCTTGAGGATCATTCAGCATAGGGCTTTCTTCTGCAGAAACCTGAGGGCTGGGATTGTGTTCTTGGTGCAGATGCACCACCTCCTTCTCACAGCACTAAACAGAACCAAGTAAGTTAATGTTTGATCCTAATGTGCTGTGTGTTTCACCCTAAATGGGATAAAACTGGCTTACAGGACACATTTTTTTCCCCAGCAATATGATAGAAGGGCATTGCGAAAGGGAGAAGTTTAAAATTGAGCAAATCATTTTAAGCCAGACTTTTTGTCTTTAACAATTTTGTCCCGTAAATCTCTGTTTACCACAAGCTCCTGACAAGGCAGCTGGAGAGAAACTCTGCTTAAACTTCGAGTACACTTGCCCAGCCTCCAAGCC
The DNA here is from genome assembly GCA_013397275.1 of Burhinus bistriatus. Lineage (NCBI taxonomy): Eukaryota > Metazoa > Chordata > Aves > Charadriiformes > Burhinidae > Burhinus > Burhinus bistriatus. The sequence goes on along the minus strand of VYXH01006078.1, from coordinate 16,210 downwards.
TCAGCTCTAGTGGATAAAGTCATGCTCAAACCGCCTTGAATGCTTATAAAGGGGGGATTTTTTAAAAACTTTTTTTTTCCCCCCACTCTTCTCTCCTTCGATAAGTGCCTGGGGAGATTTTACTTGAACTCTCCTTAAAAATTGCTCTTCAGTCAGAGGTCTGGAACATTTCACCTTCAAAGACAAGAGCTGTGAAACACTGGAAATGGAGCAGCTCAAGGACCAGCCTGGAAAAGCCACTGTATGAATGCTGCATGCACTTCACAGCGGGAAACCCAAGATCAGGAACAATTGCAGGGCAGGACAGAGAGGTATCCAAGCCTGGAATATTTCCTGTCATTTACGCTGGTTTCTGAGATGAAACAAAACTCAAAGTGCTTCCTATTTTATTTCCCATTTTCGGCATCACGCCTGTCATTCAAAGACCCCCCTCCTGTCCCAGCACCCTGCCACTGTCCCCAGCTTGCTCTGAGCCCCAGAACAGGCATTTAACATGGGATTATGCCAATGGAAATAATCCCGTGAATTCAGGAACCAGGAGCAACAGAACAAGGAGTTCCCAGGGAGCAGAGCATCTCTCTGTGCCTCACTTGAGACCCAAGGGCCAATTTGGACAAGCGAAGATGTCCCCAGGCTTCGAAAATACAGGCTGCTGTCCTGGCACTGCAGGACCCTGCTGGCTTTCCTGTTCCCCTTTCTCTTCTTTTGGACCTCCGTGTCCTGGCACTGGGACCTGAGTCAAAATCTGAGTCACCTTTTTGCTTTGTGTCAGCTCCTGCACTAGCCTCCCTGCAGCAGCACGGGGGAAATAATTGCGAAGGATTCTGCCTCCCTCCTCCAGCCGGGTGTAGGTGATGAAGGAAAACCAAATTTAGGCATAAGCCAAGCACTGGGTGCTGGCTGTTAGGAGTGTACCCTCCTGTGGGGTGCAGGCTGCTTCTTGTATTCCCCAGCAGTCTAGCACCCCAGGGGTGATTTCCCTTTCCCAGTCATGCAGTGTCCTACTCTGTTGGGCCTTGCATGCCACTAGCATCAATGGAAAAAAAGCAGCCTGTCTGAACTGGGGCCACTTCACCTTCACCTACTGGGATGTAAAACCTTGTCAGGGCACAAGTGGGAGAATCCAGGCTGGCCGCACGACCATATGTGTGCACCCAGGTCCTCTCCCACGTGAGGGAGGAAGGAATGTCCTGTCTCCAGCATTTAAGAAGGGAGGTTCTTTCTGAGGAGACGTGGCTGAACAATCATGCATGTTTCCATGGTCATTGGTCTAAGAGCTCTCTTTTCATAGGCTTGGATAAGAAAGCACAGGCTGTGCTGGACTGGACTGCTTACTGTGAAATAAAATTTAAGCAATAAATGCAGCTCTTAACTCCAGGTCAGTCACTTCCTGCAGTTGCTGCAGTACGTCCTCGTAACCTTGCCAGCCCCTGCCCTGTGCCATGCACACAACACAACATGCACGTTCACTTCCACTACCTTTTATGGCCTCTTTCACAGCTGAGTCGACAGGAATAATATTCTTCTCCACCAGCTCCAAAGGACCCGGCCTGAGAGCGATCTTTTCATTGAGATCATCTGCCAGTCGGGCTCTTTTCAGCTTCATTTGAGTAGACTGAATGGACCCCTCTGCAGCTGAGTCTAAAAGGCCAAATGGAAGGCATCAGTTCATGACCTGGGGCATCTGTAAGCACAGTGCTCGGCGAGAATGTTCTCCCTCTTCAGCACAGCCTTCCTGGGCTGCGGCCAAAACCTAAGCATGGCTCAGTGTACAGCAGGAGCTGCTCTGAGGCTGGGAGGCAGGATGCTGTATTAGACGGGGCTGGTGGGCTTTGGGACATGGGTCCTCCTCTGAGCTTTAGGTCCAGCTTCTCCATTCCCAGGTAGGAGCCTCTGTTTACTAGCCTAGGCTTGCAAACCCAGCCTGCAGCTGGAGCATCCTCTCCAAGGCCCAGGAATGATCTGCAACGGAAACCTCATTAAGAAACTATGACTACATGAGGGCCAAAGTGGACTCCAACTCCTGCCTGCCAGGAGCCCATTGGCCCTTGTGTTCCCTGCTTCTGGGGAACAGCTGGAGAAAAGAACCATTAATAGTGTTCGACAACTGGTGTAAATGCCTTACACTGGAAGATCAAAAGCTGTCTTTGAGAGTGGACATTTGGAAGTGGCATGACCGCAGTGCTCCAGGCCTTCAGGGAAAAAAAACAAGCTGGTGGAGAGGAGCGTAACAAAGGTAGCTAGGTCTGGAAGCCAAAGCCCTACTGAACTCAGCTGACAAGTTCCCAATTATTGAGTGGTGACAGAATAGTGACCAATTATAACAGAAAATCGTGATTTCCCAAATAAATGTGATCTGGCTCCTCTGGTGGCACAGGCGTGAGTAGTGAAGGAGCGGGATCCTAAACTAGACCATCTCTACGATCTTGGAGGTCTAAAGTAAGAAGAACTGCATCTGGGTTGTGCTATCTTCAAAGACTGGACATTCTTCTAGAAGAGATGCTGTAGTCAACACAAGCTACAGGGCTTGACACCAGGGAAAAATACTCTGCAGGAGGTCAGGATTGCTGGTCTAGGGTCACTTCTGGCCTCAGACTATATAGGGCAGTGAACACACATCAGTTCTTCAAGGTGAACAGTAACGGAAAGTGGGCCTGGAAGGTATTTAGATGATAGAAGGTGTCTCAGCTGGCCAATTTCAATCATCTCTAGGGTCCGTTATGAACAAAATGGACATGTAAGCCCATGATACACCAGGGCACACCTCCATGAAATGCAGAGCACAACAGGCAGAGGTGTGAGCAGGGCTCTGGCTGAGAGGTGTGTGTTGAGCAGCACAGCCAGCTTGCTCAATGCACAGCCACACAGCTCCACCCCTCCTGCAGCTGTGTCTCACTGGCCCTGTCCATGTCTGGTGACTGCAGCTGGCTCCACATCTAGTTTACAGCCCTTGTGCCCCAACTTCAGTCTGTATTGCTTCTATTATTTAGCCTGAGGGAAAGACACTTTCCACCTCTTAAGTGGGCAATGGTGCTGGCTCGTTTTAGGGATGGAGACCCAAAAGGAAAAAGAAATATGGACTTCACCCATGCTGAGGGCAGAGGCCAGCATTTACAGTTGCCAGAGATCTGCTTCTTCCAGGGGACTGACAGGACTCAAGGAGAGAGGCTGCACATCCTCCGTCTCTGAGGAGCTCGTTATCCCTGGAGCTAACGAGGGACACCACAGTGTTCTGCTGTCTGTGACTGGATGCAGTGGAGCCGTGCCAGTTCTCTGTCTGGGAGGGGACATCAGGATGGGAGAGGGCAGAGCTGCTGTGGCTCATAGACTGATAGCAGGGCTCACCCTGCTTGCTTGGGTCATTGACTGCATCGCCATGAATTGTCACATAAAATATCCAGAATTAAGGCAAAACAAAAGATGTCCAGCTTTGGGAGGGTATTGCAACCACCTGCTACAGCAATGTCAGTGCCCCGGACAACAAATGCCCTGGGTATGCTTTTCGTGAGGATCAGACCTCGGCACTTTGGTCTAAGATTCCTCTCTCAGCTGTTGTCTGCCCCGCTTTCCTCTAGAGCATCTTCTACTGGTCCCTGCCAGAGATGGGACAAAGATTAGATAGCCTTGGGTCTGCTTCTGTCAGGGAATAAATGTGTGTCTTGCCTCCTGAAGACCGGATCTGGACTGAATTCTGTACATGTGTCCCATTTGAATCTGCCTCTCATGAGCAGCTGGGGCAAAGTTAATCATGATAAAAGTCCTGAAGGGAATCCAAGTGGAGCAGGACAGATGTGAGTCACAAGGCAGGAGATGCAAGGAGTATGTTGGAGAAGCTCAGGCAGTCTTACCTTGTAAAATGTGCATATTGACCAGGTCTGATCGCTCAGGCCTGCTTCTGATCTTGTGCTTGAGATAATCTTCAGTCTGCAGAACACAAATGCAGAAAGTTACCTGGCTAGAGCCGCAACAAGGTACAGAGAGTGTCTGCCCCTGTGCCATCCCTTGGTTCTTTCGGATTTATTACAAGCTGGGTTGAGTGAGCTCCTAAACGGCATTTTTTTTTTCACTCAGACACTGGCTTGTTCTTGGGCAGAAGTTCTTCTGAAAGGGAGCAACGTACATGGAGCTGCTGACTGCTCACTACCCCTGCTCCTAGGCTGTGTTGTTTCCAATTTCCCTTGGGATTCTGATGCCTGAAATATTACGAGAGCTTATGAGAAGGATGAGACCTATTCACTGGGAGTGGTGGATCTGCTCCTACCTTAGTGTACCATGTTGCCTTTGAGAGCTGCATGAAGGCAGCTCCAGAGTGTACTGTTAGCAATGGCTTCTGTGGGAAGCCTGGCACTCTGGGGTGAGATATAAGGCTGAGCAACTCATGAAGATACCCAGACTCTCTACCCAAGTCAGCCACGAGGCATAGCCTTCCTCCAGACCTGCAGCTCCTATGCTCTGTGGTTCCTCCCCCCGGTTATGATGTCGGGTTGGGAAAATCCACTTTGCAGATCACTGCAGCTGAGCTTGTGATGAACATGGTCCTGGAGCCTTCTGCCAACTTCTTCATGGCTTTAGGAACAGAAAGGCATGCAGAGGTACAATAACGCCTTCCATTAGGGCCGAGAAAGTCAGTGTTGAGGGCAGCTGACCTCAAAAATACAAATATAAGCTTATACCCTGGTGAAGAAAAGCTAGAGCATGGCTTGGACAAATTATTAGCTGTTTGCTAAGCTGAGATGCAAGAAGAAATAGTACAAAAAATGTACATAGTTCAAAGAGGTTGAACTCTTAAGGGTAAATATAAAATAACAGCACAAGCAGCTGGAGCAAAACTGGAAAACCCACAATACAAAGTGTACAGGATCATGAGAAAAAGGTTTTATAAGCACTTCTGCAGCCAGGAGAAGGCAATGGAAAGTGCTGCCTGTGTTCCATAAACAGGAGAAATAATTGTGAATGCTGCTGAGATGGCTACAGGATTTAATGCCTTTTTAAACCATCTTCACTAAAAAGATAAATGGCTATTATCAATCAGATGACTAAGCCAAGAACCTTCAGCAACAAAAGAGAAGAAGCTGCAATTATCTGGTTGGAGTACAGGTTGGAGAATACTCAGATGAGTTAAATGTTCCCAAACAGTTTGAGATACACAAGGCTAGAGTAATAGCAACTATCGGTGGGTCTCCAGGAAACTGGGCAAGGGAGGGCATTATTTCTTGCTTTAAAAGAGATGGAGAGAAGAGACCAGGAAATTATAAAACAGTCAGGAAGATATTGGACCAAGTAATCAAACAATCTATATAAATGGATTTTGAAGATAGAAAGGAGTTGAGTAACAGCCAGGATGGATTCATCAAGAACAAACCACATCACACCAACCTAATTTCCTTCTATGGAGAGATGACAGATTTCTGTTACAGGAATAAACAACGAATGTCATGTAGCTTGAATTTAAGCATGTTTTGACATTATCTCACATGGCTTTCTCATATGCAAGCCAGAGAAATTTGGTCTGGGTAAGACTAACATAAAAAAGGAGCATAGTTGTGGGTTACCAGAGGAATTAGGAATGGCTTACAGTCTAAACAGAAGAATGTATCAAATCGTGTTACACAGCAATTTTTCCTATTAGTCAATATATTCATTAATGCCTTGGATGACAGAAGACATACTCCTTAACTCTGAATCGTTCAAGGCTAACAGATTACAATGCAATATGATTTGAAGTAATTGAAGAAATGATCTGAAATACTTCTGATACAGTTTAAAGAGGGACATTTGGAAAGGACTGCATTCAGGTCACAGCCACAGCTAAGCTAGCTGATTAAGCACTGGGGTGGATGAAGACTTAATCCACCAGAGATGCTTCTGTAGTTGTCACTGGACAGTGGCTTTAGGCAGAAATTAGTTACTGCATAAGCAGAGGAAGAAATATAAAAGGCTCTAGAGAATCTAGTGATCAGCAACTGAACCACAGCCTCAGACCAGCAGGCAGCTTTCTAGGAGACACAGTGAAGAATTTCAGATGGACCCTAGGAACAGCAAGGCCCCGTTCCGTGCCCTGCATCTGAAAGGGTGCATGGGAAGGATCTGGAGGACAGCTACAGAAATCATTACTGAGCCAGAGTGAGCATCAATGAGGAGGGTGGTCAGTCCAGAGGTGAGATGACTATAGGGAAACAGGATGCAAAATACTTTCTAAAAGTGCTACAAGAAAAAAGATAAACCGTTTGCATGTGCATGCATATAGGAGAAAAAGTAATGGGCTTAAACTGCAACAGAAAAGCTTGGGCTGGGAATCAGGGGACACTTGCTAACAGCACAGGTTAGAGAGCACTGGAGCGCATTGCTGGGGGTGGGATGTCTGTCGGTGGTCACACATCTGTCAGGAATGACCCAGATGGGGCTGTTCTGCTCAGGGGCTGAGGCACTCTAGCTGTCCCCTGCAGTCCCTCCCTGCCACGCTTGCTGGGCTGCTGGGAGTAAGTGCTAAAGCCCTGCTGAGCCAGACTGCCTCAGGAAAGTCAGCCTGCTCTCTGTCCCCCAATCCAGCAATCTATTATAGGACATTGACTTCAAAGTCTGCTGCGCTGGCCTGTTGCCAGCCTCTAACATAGTGAGTGACATGTTTAAACAAATAGATGTTTTATTTACCGAAGTCTTTACAATTTCTTGCCCTTCCCCCCATATTTTTTCCCCAGCTTGTTTTCACCAACACAATCCCTCGTTTGGACCATGTGTAGGTTTGCCTTGTTCCTGTGCCAGGTCAGAGCAAGCTGGTGTCTGCACCTGAGTGCAATTAAATTCACCTAATGCTTTTCCAGCTAAACCTCAGATCAGGTCCTGACTTGGACTAAGCTTGAATTGCTGCCCTACAGATGTGGCATTGGTCATGTTGAACTCAGTATTCACACTGTGTTATCCTGACTCTGCTGTGATTTCCGTTCCTTTTGACCTTTGCTGTTTATAAGCTGCATTCGTGTCCCTGGGGTGCAAATGGTGGAGAAAGAACTCAGATGTGTTTTTTCTTAGCGTCAGCTGAACCAGAATAGCTTTCAAAACACGTGAAAGTGGTTATTGTTATCTGCTTTCTGTTTGCAGAACATCAGTTTGGAGGAATATCAGCTGAACAACAAATGCCATTGAGTAATTATCCAGAAACAGCCACTGCTCCTTCCCTGTCACAGCTCTAAGCAGGGTATCCTTGCAAAGGAGTATATGTTTGTTATGGGCTTTGCTCATTAGTGTCTTCATTAGCATGCTCTAAAAATGCATGCAGTTTAGGATAGACTAGACCATCCTTCCCTTTTCCCCAGGCAACTAGCCAGCGAAAGTCTTTGAAGAGAAAGACAAAGAGACACAAATGTATACTTAAACTGTAAAATATACGACAAGGATACTTTGGATTGCTTGAAATTTTGTAAGCATACTAATTTTTCAGAATCATATTATGTTTCTTGTGCTAGTCGTTTATTACCACAGGAGACTCGGGCAAGTGATTTGGAGTGTGTTTAAGTTCAGAAGAGCACTTCTCCGTATTTCAGAATCATTTTTCCTTGCAAGGCTCCTTTTCCACGTGACTGCAAGCACGTTTTGCAGATTAATGAAACAAGCAAAACCTGCGTGACTGATTTTTCCCTTTTCCATGGACATCCCTTCAGCTTGGTCAAGGCTGGCTAGCGGGTGCCTGGAAAACCAGTGTGATTTTCCAAAAAGTGATCACATCACAGAGTTTTGATATTCTGGAAATGGCTACTTACCTTATTTCTGCTTTCAGCAATATTTAGGGAAGCCTGAATGCAGTTAAATAATGGGGCCAGTGGGAGCCTGACCCACTTAGCCCCTTGGACGTTGTGTGTTTTAATGGCCAAGCTGCACTGTGAGCTAAAAGCCAGGCTCTCCTCTGATGACAAGAGTGAGCTCCCTGGGGACTTGCTCCAGGTGACAAAGGGCATCTGCATTCCTCCTGCACACTTGCTACATAGTTAGGCTCCGTAGGTCCTGTTTGCTGCTGGCCCTGCTCTAACCCCATTGACTTGAGCAGGAGTGGAGAGCAGCCAGCACAGCGAGGAGCGGGCTGTGGACCTGGCCCAGAGAGGAAAACGACACTTCAGTTGGTTGGACATTTACTGGAAGGACTGCTAATGCCATGCTGAACTACACCCTGGCCACAACCTCTTGTAAAATGCAGGGGCTGTTGTGAAACCCCATAGCTCAGGGCACAGATGCCCTTTTAAACCTCCCCTGCTTGCAGAAGTGTGCTCCAGAGAATTTGTGAACCCTGGCTTGGTCCCACCGTGTCTGGAAGCAAGGGAGAGGTCCTGACCCTCACCCTTGGCCACAGGGCCTGGATGGAAGATGACAGAGGAGGGGACAGTGGTCAAGGTGCTTTCAAACCCCGCAATACATGCAAAGCGAGCCCACATGTTCCCTCGTTGGGATGGCTGCAGGAGTTACCTTGGCTCGCTCCAGACTTTTTCGCTGTTCATGGAATGCGGGTGGGCTTTTCAGTGCTGCAACAGGAAAGAAAGAGGAGCAGTCAGCACAGGAGTGGAAGCAAGCAGCCACCAGGATATTCAGCAACAGCATTTTAATGAGTGCTATAAAAATAGCAACACAAACTATCCGTTCTCTTTATTGCATTGACTAAAAATAACTCAGGAAAGCTCTGGGAAATCCCGTGCTCTCAGCCAGTCCATGGCAAGAGAGCAGTGGGGGGACGAAGAGCATGGAGAGTGCAGGAGGCACATGGGCAGGGAAGGGGTGCAGGCTTTGAAACATAGTGCTCCATGGGACATGTCAGAGAGCAGATGTGGCTTTTCCCTGGAGTGCTTCCTGCAGGTCATGGAAGGCACCACAGCCCTGCGAGACAGATCTGGGAAGAGTAACAACCTGAGAGAGGATGTCACCCGCAAATAAAACCTGCAGGTGACTGAGGCTTGAGGCCAGCAGTAAAACCAAAAAGACCTGCCTTGCCTCTTGAGGCCATGTGGGCACAGCCTTCAGCAATGGTATTTCAAGGCAAGACCCCAGAGCTGTGGTCCTTTGTCCCTCTTCCATCACTGACTACCCCTCCATCTCATTTACGTTCCCTCTCATTGGACAGTTGTCCTGTCCCCTACCCAGAAGCATCTGTGTGACATGGGGCCTCCCTGAGCAGCTGCCTGGCCAGCTACCAGGCAGCAGGGCATGCTTTCAGCATCTCCTGACATCAAGGAGGATTAGCCCAGAGGAGTTCCCAAAGGAAAGCCTGGCTCTTGGACCAGCAAACACCAGTCCCATGCAGCAGTCTGTACTGGAGTCATGGAGGACCTTGCACATTTCCTTGTTTACTCTGGTTCAGTAGAAACTGGAGCAGAATTTGCAAAATGAAGGGGTTAATATTTCTCAGATCCTGAAAAAATTCTTTTCTGGCTGTGTAAGCAAGAAACATTAACTGTTCCCATTGGGATGGGGAAGGGGAAGGTATCCCGACCCACAAAAACAATATCCTACAACTTTTTGTTCGGCAACAGGAATTCCATTTCCATCTTCTGAATGGGATCCAATAAGGACAGAAATTATTTTCACACGGGACATGTTATCTTCCATAAGTCTAGAGGAGGATGAAGAAAAGAGTGGGGCAGCCAGGAAATGTTTAGGGGCCCTCTGAATTGGCTTTTGGTAGGCAACACCCAGGGCAACCTCCCTAACCTCCAGTGAATCACAGTAAAACACAGAAGGCACATTCCTGCTCCTAACATTTGGAAAGCAGACATACAGACAAGGTAGAGTTACTGTGCCATGCTCCAGTGAGCAGCCATGAGGACTTGTGACAGCTGGTTTAATCAGAAGCAAAATAAAATGGTGCACACAAGAAAATGAAGTTAGCAAGAGAGGTGACTTTTACAGCCCTGCTCACTGTGAAGCACGGACATTGGGAGTGTGCTATGGGCATTGACCGAACATCGTGCTATTCAAGAGGAAAATATTGCAGAATTTAGTCATTTACCAAGATTTTTGGAGGAATTATGTGGATGCTGCAGCTTGTATTAGTCTGCAAAACAAATAAAGACATTTCTAGCACTGGTTATTCAGACAACTTGTCAGGGAATGACATGTCAGCTTGAAATGGCTGAGGGTCTGGAGGCAACAGGGCAGAGCTGCTGTGCCTGCTGTTGATAATCTTGGGACTATTGCCTCTAAGGTTTGAGTTAGAAGATGAGGTGGTGGCTGCATAAAGCAAGAAGGTCTTCAGGTGCACCTATTTCTACAGCCCATCACAGCAGGGGGAACCTTGCCTGGAGGAATCTTTGGTCCTGCAAGCTGCTTCCCTCTCCTTTTGAGTGGGTGAGCAGGATCTGGCTGGGGTCTGGGGCAGGCATCTGTGCAGGTCTAGAGGAAGGGTTCATCCATGCTGCCTTTCTGCAAGTGACCCCACATGCTCTTGATTTAAAATGCTTTTGCTGGGTCTGTACCAGTTTCACTAGGAAAATAAAACTGCATGTGTTGTTACATGAACTGGAAACTTCCTACTCAGTGAGCCTGAAGAATGGGGCAGGGTCTGCTCTCACCTGCACTCCTACATGTCAGGAGCATGGCTGTGTCTCAGTGAACCTGGACGTCCCCTTGCTTTCAGAGGACCCTCCATACACAGAGTCATGGGACTGAAGGGACCCACAGGCTGCCCTTGCCTACCAGTCTGCGTCTGTCTTTATTTGTAGAGCCTTTTTCAGTACTGTTGATTGTTTTGTTAGCCAGTTTTTCCATTTACAACCTGAAAATATCTGACAATCAAAGTTCAGCTTTGAACTTGCAGTCTTGTGCAATCCTACTGCCTTTTGCTCCTGAGCATCCTCCTTTAGGCAGTTTCGTGCCTTGTCTAGTGATGGGGCCATCTGATGGTTTCACATTTCTTAGAGGAGCATCCAAGGGAGTGTGAACAGAGCTCAGGTATGCAATGGCATTAATCTTTTCCAGTCAAACCAAACACAGACTGGGCTTTGGTAAGGATATTCATCTCACTGTGCTATGCTCAGGTAACACTGATGCTTCTCCCTGCTTGACTCTCTTGGGTACCAAAACCCAGCCAGCTTCCTAGGACTTACTCCAATGTTTCATGCTTACCACGCTATAGCTGCACTGCTGAACAGCTCAGCAGGCTCTGCATATAGTCATCAACTCCCCTTCCCACAAGGATTTCTATAAGTCCTCAAAGACTTATCCAAAGCTATTCTGTTACTCTGACCTTCCATCTCTCTTTCTGGGCTCTATATAAAATGGACCAGTTAGAAAAACCAAGTTTCTCTGGCCTGTGGTTATATCAGCAGAAAACATATACATAAGGTTGAAAACAATTCTTGTGCAACATTTGATGTGGAATGTGGGATCAAGTGCATGCTCCAAGCCTGGTACCAAACCTGACACTCACCATGGAGACCAGCAATACCCATCTTTTCTCTTTCCAGAAGCGCTATTCTCAACCACTTGTGGGTTACAGCCGTATGGGTTCATTTCTTGCCTGCCTGCCATGCATGTGAACTGAGATCCTGTCCCAGTGCACCTCCTAGAGCCCACCTCACCTGCTGGTCCTCAGAGCCAACAGAGCATGGGAAATATGGTTAAATGTAGACTTGTTTTTCATAAGGAATGACTGCACATGCCCAAGGCATGGGGAAGCTGGCTGGGGCTCCCATGTATGCTAACGTCTGACACTTCCTCCTGAGGTCAAACTCAGCAGTTAAATTCTGCATGTTTGTTTTTATAATGGAAAAAGTGCCTTTTCTTCTATTACTTTCAGTGAGTGAACTGTACTCAAGCTTCCCAAAATGGCCTTCTTGGACAGGAACCAGACTGCAGTATGTCAGCCTAGAAGTTGGGAGTGCAAAGAAACCGTAAGCAAGAGGAAAATACCCTTCAGTTGCCATCAAATAAATTGGACCTAATATGTGATCTGCAATGTGTAAGGTTTCAAACGTTAGGTGCCATTTGTAAAAATGCAGTCCCATGCACTGGGCCCTGCAGGGCAGCCTCAGTACACAAAACTCTTGGATGGCACTACTGCTCCATACGTGTGCAATGGGGTGTCCTGCACCTTGTCTGAGTGTGCCCACTTTTACAGAACGGACTTAGCGGTTCAGGAGATGTTAAATATGTTTTTCACCACTGACTATATTGCCAGTGCTTGCAATATTATAACAAATGTCACAATATCTTGCTTAAAGCTCCAGCTGCTGGAGTCCTGTGATGAAAATGCCTGCCCTTTGGTGGCAGGCAGCATAAAATCTGAATGCTTAAAGAAATAAACAGAAGAAAAATGAAAAGAACCTGTATTTATCAGACTTAAAACCATGGGATCATTTTGACATTCAGGATTTTTGTCATCCTGTGCAAGTTTTCTTAATGCTTGATGCTGACAATACTGTACTGAAAAGACATCTGTTGCTGGCTACCTTGAAGCAACCCTTTAAGAAGGCAGCTGCATCAGGAGGGCAGAAGGATGGGCAGAGTGCAGCAAGCAGTCCTATAGCCATGCTCTTAGTGAGTTGTTGTTCTGCTGTTTAGACAAGAGCTGCATCACAGTCTTCAAGATTAGCCAGAAGAGACAAATGTGACACAGCCTTTGGAAAGTTGTGACCTTAGCAGTGAACCCAAGGGGCCTTTGGTGAGACAGAAAAGATAATCCTCTGCCTGGGTCCCAGATAATCACAGATTCATGCACATGGAGCCTGAGCTAGGTCAGGATGGAGTTATCCATTGAGCAGCGCTGAGCTCCCAACATAATTTCTCCAGTAGTGCTACAGGTTTCATGATGCACTTGCAGGTGCAGAAGGGGATCATTTTCATTCTTTTACTCTTTGGGCTCTGGCAACTTTCTGATGCTGAATGATTGTGTGACAATGCTGGCCTGGAGCTTATCCTTCAGGCCTGAATGCCGGGTTAGCAAGGATGAATGTGGTCGGAGAGGGGAAAGCACGGACATCATTTGTCAGTCTGCAGCAGGCAGGCCCAGGTGGGCTTTCACTGGCCTCAGGTGTACGCTGACAGTTCTGCCCTTTGGGTCCTGGCTGGGCACAGACACAGACCTGGATATGTCTCACTCATCCAGGGGCTGCCCTCTGCACTGGGGCCAAGGCTGTTACCCACCACTTCCTTCTTCCACAGCCTCCTGGAATGGGCCCTCTCTACCTCTTCCTCATTCTGTGGGTCTGATCCTGCCACAGAGGTTCCTGACTTTTACAGGAGGACATGAGATTCTCTGCACTTGCCTACGTGAAGAGCTTTGTGAGTCTTCTGCTTGGAGTTGGATATGTTTGTCCCACTACAGTGACCTCTGGGACAGGGAGCTATCCAGCTGAATTTTTGGATTGTGTAAGCTAAGCACCTTTCCTGACTTCAGTTTGAGCAGCGGCATTATAATCTGTGTGGTAAATGGTGAGCACCGTTGTACAGCACCAGGGACCATAATATTTCTACAGGGCAGGAAGCAAAATCCCCCCTGGTGGCCATCTGCTCAGAGCCGAGCGGGTCTGAGCAGGCAGCTGGTGGCACACAGTGCCCCAGCAGTGCCCAAGCTGAACATTGCCCTTCTGAGCCAGGAGTGGGTGAAAAAGGCAGAAAAAGATACTCACGTGGCATGATGCCTTGGTCTGCCAGCTGCTCACGGGTCCTTCTCTGCTGAAGCCGTAGCTGTAATACTGCGAGAGACAGAGTGTCAGAAAAAGCTGCAGGATTTTACTGAGGTACTAATACATCTATCAGGGACAATGTGTCAGGGGTCTGTGTGCGGCACAGAGGTCTGGCACTGATCCCTACTGCTGCTGGACCAGCCTTGGTGCAGCAGAGCACTCCAAGCCAAGGAGGACTGCCAGGGAGGAGCTGCACAGCCTGCACTGACCCAGTCCTCACTTTTGTAGAGAGATGAGCAGGGCAGGGTTGCTTTTGGTGCAGGCAGTACTCTAGTGCCTGGGACAGACTGATCCCTGCCTGGCACCTGTAGTAGCAGCCTCAGGTGACCATGGCTGCAGCCTCAGGTGACCATGGCTTCAGCTCAAATAGTTGCTGAGCTCTGAACTCTGAAGCTGGGAGGTCCTCCCTCATCCCAGCACTGTGGGTTGAGTAGAGCTCTCTGACACCATCACCCTCCTGAGGGTCTGGCCACACATTTCCAGGCCTGCCAGGCTTGGCACTGGATGCAGATATGCTTGCTCTACCGAAGGGGGTGTAGATAATGTGGTGAGGAGAGATTAGTGCCATGTCTGTATGAACCCTCTGCTCCAAGCACTTGCAATCTCCAGTATACTTTCCTTTTGGAAACAATGCACTGACAGATGGGAACGAACCACTGATCAGGGTCACTAAGTGACTTAGCAGCATGGCCTCAGCTACAGAGCATTGATTAGGCATCTAACAAAGAAGCACATCTCAGTATTTCTAGCATACGCTGACAACCCACCATGCACCTGCAGTCAGCCTTGTGCAAGGCTACAGACCTCTGCATGGCCCAGGACTGCACAAGTTAGTTCATCCCATCACCTTGCCTGTACTTTGAGTTAGTAACATGTTCTACACCTTTGTTTTCTCAAAATTGTCTTCAAGAAGATAAACACTTGTATCACAAGGTAAAACATAAAACTCATTTCCATATTTTCCTGCTGGACACTCGGTACAGCTTGCCACAGGGACACATATCTTTCAGCGGTCACAATATGCATATCCCCTGTCTACCAGCACAGCTCCAGACTGCATCCCCTTAGCTGCCCTAAGAGAGACGGTACTGGAAGGAGAAGAGAGGGAAGAACAGCTCTTTTGTCTTCGGAAGCAACCTGCTGAGCTCTGCCAACACCTCATGTCTGCAGTGTGGCTTCCCTGGGACATGGGATGGAGCTGAATAATAATCCCTTCCAGAGGAGTCCCCAAAGCACAAGGCTCCCTGAGATGCCATTGCTTGTGACTTTTCCATGTCCTCTGTACAAACCACGTCTCACATTCAGACCAAGTGTTTAGTGAAGGCCTCACATGGGACAATGGTCTCCTGCCAAATTCCAGCTTTTCTTAGAACTCC
This sequence comes from Burhinus bistriatus, assembly GCA_013397275.1. Classification (NCBI taxonomy): domain Eukaryota; kingdom Metazoa; phylum Chordata; class Aves; order Charadriiformes; family Burhinidae; genus Burhinus; species Burhinus bistriatus. The sequence continues at coordinate 1,170 of VYXH01006078.1, read as the reverse complement.
AAAGATAGATTGTTGCTGTGAGGGAAAAATGTAGCCTCCAGTACTTGGTAAAGTCTGCATGCGTGGTGTTTCCCTTATGCCAGAGTGAAGCTGGTGACTAGAAGTCACTAGCTGCCAGGGAAGTCTGTAGCCCTCCATTGCCCCATGGCACCACCCCCAGTAAGTGCTGTTTCTGCCCATGGACACAGATTTAGACCCTTGCAGTCTAGGTAACTACATCGGACCCAGTTATCTGCATCCGCTTTGCAGGAATCGTCGCCCTCAGGGGACCTCAAAACGAAATTAGGCAACCCATGCTTTAGGAATGCCTGTCTTTGCTCCTTGAACTTTCCCTGAGGAAGAGATGTATCTTTATGGAACAGGTGAGCTAAGGGAGGTCGGAGACTGTCCAAGAATGAAGAAGCTTTGTAGCTCACCCAAGAATGGTTCTTGACTGTCCTAGGTCCTGGTCCCGTGTCCCAGGCCCCAACATCTTGCCTTAAACTGCGGCAATTTACCCACAACATCCCATCATCAAACAGGAATCAGAGATAGCAAAGACTTCTAGAGTCACATACAACACCCTGCCAAGGACACAACAGTCTGCCCCGATTAGCTGTAAAATATCCCAAGTGAGGACGCTCCATCTCTTCCCTTCGCAGCTCCCACATGTGCCAAATCATTTGCACTATTTCATTCCGACTTCTGACACAGCCAGGCCAAGTGATATGCTGCGTCCACATGAGCAAGGGGGATGCTATCAATCAGATGACGGTGCATTCAAAGCCCACACTCTCTGCTTCTTCTGCTTAATATCCCTTCCCAGCAGACAATTTAACAGCCTCGGGGTGCAGTCAGCTGTCAGCCAGGCCTGTTTAGAGAAAAAGATGTTACAAATTCCCTTGAAGCACAGCTTGGAAGGTGATGACAATTTCCAGTATGGTGGCAATAAGAGGCAGCATCTGCTTTGATGAAAGGAGTGCTGAAAACATGTGTAGGTTTCACTGCCTTAGCCTTCCCTTTGCTTGGATGCAGGAGCAGCACTCAGGACCCCAGATTTCCCAGATCCTGCTGCCTTCCAGGAAGCAGTGCACAATCCAGGGAAGCCTACCCTACCGTAGCTGGTCCATGCTCCAGCTAACAGCCTCTCACGGATACATGGAATCATCGAATTTTTAGAGTTGGAAGGGA
>VYXH01006077.1:489304-515880 GCA_013397275.1 Burhinus bistriatus | reverse complement strand
CCTATCACTACCCCCCATGTCTTTACTACTACACAGATCACCATCCTCTACCATCACTGAGACAGACTGCAAGACCTCGCTAACGCTTTTACCCAGAAGCACTGGCACGCTGCTCCCAGCCTCCACTTTAGTAATCCTGGTACCATCCCCGTCCCCCTTCAAACCTAGTTTAAAGCCCTCATTCTTGGTTCTAGTTCTAACCTCATTCTTGGTTCTCATGCAGGTTTGTCGACATCTGCTTTATATTTTATAGCATGGCAGGCAATAATATCAATTTTTTGTAATGTTGGTAACATAATGAGGCCACACAACATGAAAAAGGAGAACTACCTGAGTGTAGGTTATTCCTAGTTGTGGGACCTTGCTGTGTCCACCCACTCTTCTAAGTTCTGGCTGTAGATTCTAGTGTCTTCTGCAGCGGAATGCGGAGAGGTCCATTTTCAAGCTGTTCAAAGGGATAACCCCATAGAGGGGTAAGAGAAATGAAGATTAGTTTATAGCAAAGCAGCATGTGGTAGTGTGTGACTAGGTCTGCTCTACCTTCTTTCATCAGAGCTGCAGTGTTAGCTGTATTTCTCTTTTTTCATGTTGCAGGTAGACTTCCTCATACAGCAGGTTGCTCCACATTTGCACACCTCAGGAGAGTAAACATGTACAACCAGGGACATTGATGGTGTTCTGCTAAAGGAAGAATATTTGAGAGCCATAATATAGCTATCCTTCTTTGCAAAATATGGTGCTTGATGCCAAGCTGAAACTTTTCATTGTTGTGGTTTGTGGACACCTATTGTAAGAGGATATGGTCTGGAAATTTTGCTGGTTGTTCATTTCATGCTGGCATCTCAGTATTATGGTGGAGTAAGTTACTTGGATCATTTGTGCTTGCATCATTTATATCCTGATAAAGATACAGGAGTTGCGACTTATTCAATACTTGGCACTTTTGGTCCAGGTGGTCAGACTGCAGTACCCCACTCCACTGATTGGAGTAAAAAATAGATAAGTCTCATTGCAAGCTGTATCTGGATCTGTAAATTTAAGTAACTCAGGGTTATAACTCAATGCAAGGCTTGGTAAGCATTACCAGTTCCACAGCCTTAAGATCTCAATGTCTTGTCAACAGAAAGCCACAGTGCAGAACTTGTAGTTTTGGTTTACAAAAGCTGTGGTTTTGTCATAGCTAACTGTTTTGCAATTTGATTTCAGACAGCAAGAGACAAATCATGGATTCAGCATTTGTGTCAGAAAATGGCTATCTTGATTTGCTGCACAGTGATATCGATCCATTGCATCTTTATACTCTCCTTGATCCTAAGTCATCTGGAAATGAAGAAGGTGACCTTTCTGCAGGTTAGTAAAATGCTAAAAAATGCTTGATTAATTTAGTCATCATGCTGTAAGTTATTACCGTCTCCTCCCAATTATGTAGCCATCTAATGGCAGTTTATCATGGTGGCTGGACTAAATTCAACAGACACTTGGTCTTACGATATGATAACTTTGTTTGTATCCGTATATAAAATAGTGACTGCTTCCAGAAACTATCATGTTTTTAAACGTGTACATACTTACAGCTTCCTGCTCAGTGAGTCTAACAAAACAAACTATACATGTCACTCATCAGCGTGTGAGGCTAATGTCTTTGGTTTGGATATCATTCCTGTAAGTAGTTTATTTGTGAATGTTCCTATTGTAAGCTGGTCAAGTGTAATTGTCAACACTTTTGTAGTTTCAAGCCAAAAGCTTTGCAAAACAGACTTTTAGATGAGTTTGTGACGAAGCCAGTCTGCAAGCAAACTAGTATTTCATTTCCTTCTGAGATCCTAAGGCACCAACACAATGGACTTTCATTACCAGAAGCTTTTGGGGGCACAGAGCAATGATTTTATGATTCTGTGATAGAGGAGAAAGCAGAAGGGCCAGGGTGTAAAGATGATACTTTGTTGCACGTAAGTTCCTATGGGTAATCAGGTTGGGATGTTGCCCTAGCTTTTAAACTTTCTGCTCCTGAATTTGTGTGGAGGTTGTGGAACATTCTGCTCTCTTCTGAGCCTTAGCAATGTCTGAGATGATGTAGATAAATTGAATATTGTCAGGACATGGTGCCAGTTATTGGAAGCTGAACATCTCTGCTGTGAAGATGTTAACATGGTCCCTGGAATGTTTTTGGCCATGCCCAACTAGTAGCTTCACAAGCAATTTGTAGCTGCAGTTCGGGAGTTAGCATGGGCCCAGTATCTTTCTGAACAGGGAAGGTTTAATAGTATGCATGAGTCTGGGCCATGCGTGTAGGCCTTAGTGTCATAGAACAGATTCTGGAACTGTTTTATTTACTAGGAGAGATGAAGTCTCAGAGTTTAGCCCCCCAAAAAAGCGTTGATTTCTGGGTGACTATAACTTACTGAGAGTTTGATTCTGTTCCTATTTAGCCAACATACAATGAAGAGGCAAAGCCTTATGCTGAAATATGCCTTTTCTTGTATGTCCTGCTATCTGGGTTTTTTACTCCTTGGTTATGGTATTAATTGTGCCAATGTGTACTCCTTTTTAATTCTAGATCCTGAAGTTGATGCCAGCAACTATGATCAGTTCAATAATATGGATTTCCTGTGTACGATGGAAAATGCTGAAAATGGGGATGAATTGTATCTCTGTTCCAACACCATAGAAGCTTATGCTAGAATAGGTATGAAAGCAATTTTTGTTTTTTAAATGATTCTTTTCCAATCAATTGCTATAGCTATTTCTTACAAATTCTATTTTCAGTCTAAAGCAGTGGTGTGTACTCAAGTGGCCTGTCCCTCATGCATGGTAGATCTAGCCAGGGTACCTAAACCTGTGCATTGTGGGGAAACAGATGAACAGTAGCTTGTGGTTGTTGGGGAAAATCTCTCTATTAATGGCTCCTTCTGCTTACTACTTCCTGTTTCAACTTCTCCTTTCTCATGTTCTTTATTTCCTGAACAACAAATTACAAGAAAAACTTAACTCTTCAATTTCACTTATACTTCAGAATTCTGTTAATGAGTGTAAGCTTACGAGAGTTTTACTGTGAAATTTACTGTGTCATTCCTATGTTGCTTTTTGTTTTTTTCCTTCTTACTAGCTGAATTAGCAGAATACGTGCTCAAAGATCAGCAGGAGAAGCAGGTGGAAGACACTTTTGGTAAGATTTATGTGGCAAAGATTAATTTTCTCCATGACAGTGTTCTGGCTAACATTTGCGCTGCACTTCATCCCCACAATTTCAATGCTAGTAAGGTTTCTATACATCCGGCATCCTCTTCTTTCCCCCAGGAACTGTGTCCCAGGATTTTCTTGGCAAACTTTGAGGATTTTCTGTATTTTTGCAGGCCTTTCGCAAAGGTGGCAGTTTTATCTCTGACCAGGTTGCTGATCATATCGTGGCCACAGTGTATGCACAGCTTAACTATAGTGCAGTATATGCCCTCAATTAGCATCAAACTTATTCTGAGCACAACACGGATGATATACATAAGTTTATTAAATCTGACCCACCCAGAGGACTTAGCATCCATATAGGTGAAGTTCATGCACACTTATTTCTGTCCAGGCTGCACAGAGCTGCTTGAGGAAGCGTGTCAAATTTTACTTCTCTCCCTGATCAATGCAGTGATGGTATAATACACACATAGTAAATGATTCCTTCATTCAGTGCTTGACCAGAGATAATTGCTTCGCTTTTGGTACAAAATCATTGTTTTGTTAGTGGCATAAATGCAGCTGTTTACTATTTTCGAATATATATATTAATATGTGGCTGTTGGGAAATCCGTAGAATCAGAAAGATTCACAGAATACCTGTATATCCTGTTTCGTGTTTGGGCAAAGTAATTTGGAACGGCTTACCAAAGGTCAATCCTTATCTAGGACATTTCTGGCTACAAGCTCACTGACTTTTTAAATGCTTTTTACTGCTCCCTAGTGTGCTTAGAATTGTGGGTGTTTTTCACCTAATGGCAAAATTTATATTGGTTTTAGAGGAAATAACATACAGTATTAGTGCTTAAGTATTTGCCAGTAGAAGAATGGTACGGATAACTTCACAGTTCTTGCAACACAAAATATAAAATCTGTTTAGAACCCTTTACTCTGTCTCTTAAAGGCACTAATCCTTTTCATATATAAAATGAGTAACTTTAATAGTACTAAGATCACACTACAATACACTTGTGATGTTTTATCCTTTGCTCATCATTAGAGCATTGAGAAGGATTTGTGTTTTATTAGCCACTGAATTTGTGACAGTAACTTAGTATTTTGCAGTTCAGAAACTAACAGACTGACACAATCTGCATTCAGAGCTCTGTGGGCTTTCTAAATCATATTGATCTGGATATGTGTTTTATCGCACGATTTGTTTTTCATCTTTTACTTGGAGCATATTTCATCTTTGCTGCCTGTTGGTGTGTTTCTCTTGCTTTTACCTCTTTCTATAATTTTTCTAGGAGAACAAAGGTTGACATTGGCAATATTTCATGTTTTTAGCAGGGAACCTTATTTTGGATGAAATCGCTGCTGAAAACACTGAGAAATTTACTGACATAAAGATGCAGAAATGTCACAAACGAAGTAAGTGAAAAACAGTGAGAGTTTGAAAGGCTGTAGTGTTTGAATTCTAAATTTGCATTACAGTGCCTCAATGCATCTCTCATGTAGCTCTTCACTGATACAACCAGACGTGGTTCCTCTGACTTTACTTATCCTGTGTGGGCTGGAAGTGAAAACAACTCTCCCAAGCACATTCTTTACAATTCACAGAATTTGTTTTCCTGTAACACAACATTAAGCATGTTATATTTCTTCCCTTTTTTAACCATCTGTGTGACAGTGTTAGCTTTCTTTTCAGTGTATCTATAGCTTAGCAAGTATTAGCTGAATGATTCCTTAATAGAAAGAACAACAGCAAAAATCTTTGATTACTGGCAGAAAAATCTGCAGCCTAATTGAAACTTCACAGTTAGAGTAAAATAATATGAGACTTTTCACATTCATGTTTTATACATTGGACCTGTACAGTTCTGAAATAGCTGAATTAGAACTGCTAACACCTCCTTCTACTATGAAAAGTTAAAATAAGTTTCCATGGTGGAAACTTAAAATTACCAAACTGATTCAATTTTTATCACTTACTATCACCTTCCTTTCTTTCAGCCTTGTTAGGCTCTGCAGAGAGTTGCTCTGAAGCTTCGGAACCCAAATACAGGAAAATTGGTAAGTTATTGGCTGAATAGGAAAAGATTATTGGACATGTATTGTCTCATCCTTGGTTAGGTATTGTAACTCTATCTTCTAGGGAAAGTTTTCTCTCATAGATTTGATGATACAGCACTGGCGCGCATTTTCTTGTTTCTGCTTCCAGCAGCACAGAAATCACTATAGAATCACACTCTTATTATGCACCTCTGGCTAATTCATGATGCAATAAATCCATGCCCTCTTATCAGTAGCTGTTAAACTGTGCATCTTAGGACCAACTACATGGTAGCCTGGAAACAGCTGGACCCTTATGCTTCAAAAGCACATGTATTCCTGCCGGGTGATAGAAAAATTACTTCTTTAGCATCAGCAGAGGCACAGCTGAACTTTCCTAAATCCATCTGAGAGAAGAAAGCAGACAGTGGAGAATTGTGTCAGTGCTAAATTTTGTAATTTTGGCCTTGTGCACCTTTTGTTTATGGTGGGTAATGTAACTCAGGCTATAGTTTGCCATTTCCTGGGTTTGATCCTCTCTTCTTCTCAGTGTGACACCTTCAAAAATCCAGTGAAACATCCTAGTGGAAATAGTAACTGTGAAGAGATGGTTTCTTGGCCCAGCCCATGCTATATAGTCCTTTAAACCAAAGTAAGAATGGGAGAAAGGGAAATTTCTAGGTGTTGCAGGCTGTTAGACCATCTACAAGGCAGTATCTGTGGCCAGCAGGCAGGCTGTAGCTTGTTCCCTAGGTGTAAACTGGTGCTGAAGTTCTTACCCAGCTGTAGCCTAAATGGGTGTCTCAGGCATAGCTAAACCAGAAAAATACTCTTCCAAAATCCATGTGAGAGCAATATATTATACTGCGTTTTGAAGTGACATATGCATTACTGTATGCTAGCACAATTCCCAAGCCTCATAAGGGTAACTCTGAATGTACCAAACCCTATGGGCCATGTACATGTCAGGATGGGCAGCCAAAACCAGCGTGTAACCTAGAGAGCCACACAGAGAGTGCTTGGATCACGGGACTGCACTTCGGCAAAATTCAGGCTAGCAATTGCTAAGGAACTAGCATGGACTGGTTGAAAGTCATAGAGAGCACACACATGCACTGGGACTGTGACCCAAGCTGGTTTTCCAATGTTCATGTGGACTTCTGGTAAGGATTGAGCAGAATTAGCAGTGAAAAAATACATTTGAAGGATCTGGAAATGTAATCAGAGTTCCTACTGAACTGGTACCTTGCCAGCTGTAGTTATTCAGACACATGTAAAATTGCTGGCAGTTAGCACCCATTAAAGCTGGATTATCTTCAATCTGCCTAAATTTCTTCATAGATTTGGCACTTTTTAAAGCCTGTGTTTATGCCACACTAACAATGAGAGTTTTCAATAAGGAAATGGCACATCAGTTCCTGATTTTAAAAAAGCCCAAACAAAACCAGTAAAAATGCCTCACCCTACAGAACTTGCATTCCAGTCTATAGTTTCATTGCAGAGCTAACACCTGCTTTATAAAGCTGCACCTATCCTTTTCTGGGAAGTGCTCAGAGTATTATCACTCTCTCTACATTGCCCGACCCAATGAAGGTGCTGAGGGAAGGAGTATATACATAAGGCTGGGTACAAAGATCTAATTGACAGAAAGATGAGCTACATGACAAAATCAGGAATTTATTTAACCTGTCATAAAATGAGTGTCACAATATAATCCTGCAAAGGCAAATGCATCAACTCTTCAGAAGTGTAAGACTATCTACAGTAAAGAGGATAATGTGTACTGATGTTCGGAGTAGTAAGCCAAGGATGAGACTGTTTCAAAGGAACTGAAGAAATTAAACTTTAGATTTGCCCAAACTTTGTGGCTAGCTATAATAGTACCTGATCTTATCTGACTGTAGCAACACAACAATCCTTGGATAAGAAATTATGTGGGAAATTCATATGCTAATTTACACACAAGCCAAAAAAACACTTTTTAAAGTCTGTTTTTATACCACAGTAAAAATGGAAGATTCCTGTAACAAAATAATACATCAGTTCCTGATTAACAATGTAGACACATCCCACCCTAAAAAGCTTGCATTCCAGATGACAGTGTACACTACAGTGGCACAAAACCCACACAGGTTTGTATCTCCTGATAAAACATTAGAACACAGAAAGCAATGAAATAGAGACTTAATTGTTGCTGCTAGACAGGAGGGAGAAAGAAAAGCAAAACCAACTCTGAGCATGAGGGTGTGGCAAAACCGAGGAAACTAGCAAACTAGTTCAAAATAAGCAAGTGTACCTTACATAATATGTAAGAAACTTTTGATAAGCAGATGAAATCATACATTGCACATGAGTCTTCCTCCCCATTTGTCCTCTTCTTGAAAAAAAACAAGTGCTGCAGGCAAGTTGCATCTTTTAAAACTCAGGTGTCTGTGACTGTTCGTTGGGAAACCCTCTTAACACAGCCTAGTTATCCTTACAAGCACTGTAGTGTCTAACTGGAGAGTCAAGGTCCCCAGCTTATTGTACTTGGGCCTCTCTAATCTTGTGCAATATTAAGGTAACAGACCATGCTTGGGAAACATAGTGCAGCCAATGTAAGACCTTGTTATGTCTTATCTGAAGGTTTCTGGAAAGAAGACAGGCCAGCAAAGATGAAGAAAAAGAAAATGAAAAAAGTTAACTACTTGAAACAATTCATCTACTACAGAATTTCATAAATACATTTTAGATTTTGAGACCTGAGTAAATTTCAGAAAGCTATTGTGAATTGTTCTTTCTTTTGGAAAATCAAAACACAGTTGATCAGAATCAAGTGGTTTATGATATCTGTTGAGAACTCTTCTTTGGCCCCCTTAACTTCAAGCAATGAAATAACTTTCTCCTTTTGTTTTGCTTTTTTTCAAGTGGAAGTCCCTGCAGTGTCTGCAGGGAATGGCAGTTTCTTAGCTATGCCGCTCAACAGTCATCCAGCTAGCTCCACCTCACTAATGAACCAGCACGTGTCCTTTTCTGTTCCTGCTACCAGTGCATTGGAAAGAAGTTTCATAATTCCGGGTATGTACAGTATAGCTGTAGGTGTGCACTTGTACACAGGTTGATTTATACAAGGGGAAAGCTCTCATAAATCTGGTCATTGACCATGAACAATGGCAGGGAAAAGTATGGCAGCTGTTTCAATCAAACACTGAAAAGTGTGGCACTGACTAAAAGACTTAAAAATATTCAAGGGAAATTAAAAGTGCATTGCCCCTAAAGAAATAGAATGAGTCTTTCATTTAATTGGTGACGTGCAGGTTAATAAAAAAGAGAACAGAGTTATTTACTATATGCTAATCTAAATAATTACTTACTTATAGGAAATCACAACATTTTCATTAATAAACTTTGTTTTAGTTCCAATTTCTTTTTCATCCAGAGATTTGTAAAGGACTGTGGAATAATTATATTTGTAATAGTAGAGCAAAATCTAGGTTGGAATTTTGTTCACAAAAACTGAGTGCTAATCCAAGTGTAGCCACCTTACATTGATCATGTTGTGTAGCAGAGGATGCTTATGGTACTCTGCCAAGTGCTAATGACAAAGACACAATTCAACACCTTTCGCTGTTAAATCTATGCTGGAAAGGAACCAAAAAGCAGTGGATAAGATAAAAGTCTTGAGGTATCTGATGGTAGCTGAAACAGCACAAAATAGCAGAAGAAATTCTGTCACACCTACAGAAACTCAGAGCTATGGCTGATTAAATTCCAAGCACTGCATCAACAAAAAAATTTCCCAGTGAAGGTTCAGAGGGAGGCTGTTTGCTATCTGTTTGTACAAGCTGCATGATTTGCAATTATGTGGGAAAGATGTAGTGCAAAGGATGGTAAAATTAATACAGATACATAACATTTACACATTTCCTCTCTTCTGGCTCTCTGGTCTATACATTTGCAGACTTCGCCTTAAGTGCCTTTCCTTATGTTAATAGAATTTCTCTTTAAACTGTCGAAAACCAGTGATCACTAAAAGCTGGGTAAACCCTTGTATTTCACATTCATCATACCTTTTAAGAGTTTTTGTTTAATGGATTCTATGGACCTCATGTAATCCTATGAATTCTGGTTCATAAACTCTCCACTGGGAATATTTGTGTAGAAGCTGCCAGAAAGGATAAGTAGCTTTTAGAAAGCTTTTTCTTTTTTAGAAACCTTTAGAAACCAAGAGCCTTTAGAAACAGAAGAGTCACTATTCTGCACTCATTTCAGGATCTTCACCACCGGCGTGTCTACCTGTCAGCATGAAAGGGAGCCAAGAGAATACAGGCTTTGCAGATCCTTCTCAGCAGATACTTAACTTTGTTCTTGGAAATGGCACATCAGATGTTACAATATATCCAGGTAAGAGCAATAGCCTCTTATCCACATAAATAGGCAGAAAGTACTGGAAAATCAATGCTGTCAACAAAGTCAACAAGTCAACAAGTTCCCTCATTTCAGTTACTGATCGCTGCGATAGGCTGAAAACTGTCATTTGTTTCTTTCCAGTGCTGACTTCTTCCACAGAAACACTGATATCTCCAAGTTTTCCAGTTAGTTTATGTGGTAAGTAGAAAGTGAATTTTTATATATGCAGTACTTTGGATTGGGAGAGGGAGCATATTGCTTCTACCCAAAGCCAATTCTCCGCTCCAGGCTTTACCTATATTGACCTTATTGAGGAAAATAAAAATTAATGGCATTTCCTCTTTTGTATTGATCACTGGCTGCTTAGTCTAGTCTAACACACAGAGCAGATGAGGGGTTGTAGAGCTACAGGTTCAGCTGTATATTAGCAGCCAATCCACTGTGTTTGCTATGAAGTACAGTTTCTGGAAGCCTTCTTGTCTAGTTAAAACAATACAAAAGTCCAGTGTGCTTGAGCACCATCAGAAGTGGAAGTTGTGCTGGTACTGGCATGGCCTGAGCATCTCAAATGCTCAGTGCTGGAGGCCAGACTGCAGTCAGTTCACAAGGAAGCCCCAAAACCAAAATGATGATGACTTATTTAACTAAACGATACAGAAGCCTAATATACAGAAAAGCTTATAAAGAAATCGGAGCCTTGGTCGGGGTGTAACAGACCCCCTTGTGGTAGCAAACTTTCCTCAGACACTTTTCTTCCAGCCCTCGGATAGCTGTTAAAACAGGGAGTTTGATTTCAGTGGTTATTTATTTTCTTATTTCTGTGCACCCTGGTGATTACACCTGCTTGCAGCTTAGTACAAGTGTTTTGTTGCCCTCTGGTGGCTAATGGCACCTGAAATAGCAAAACTTTAAAGTGAGGATTAATAGGCAAATACCCCTAGGTTTGGGGAATTATTTGTAAACGATATATACTGTTTCTGTGAATACACAATACTAATAATTCCAACTGATTTACAGCAGCACAACATATATGAGCATGTCACAAACCTCAGAATTCCAAATGCAGCAGAAAAATTAGCACATAAACTACCAAGCCAGTCTCTTTTCCTTTTTAAAAGAATTATTAACACCTGATTGATTTGTCCAATGCTGCTTCCCATCTAAATGTCTCAGTACAGCTTTTCTTGGTTTTCCATTCTGTTGTTTTTATTTAATAAAATAAATAGTAAACCAAAACCAGACACTTGCCCGAAAATAGGCATATTTCCTCTTTAATTAATATCTTAAGTTGATTTTTCTTCTACAAGGAGGAGAACTATCTCTATATCAAATGTATTCTTTCACTGGAAAAAGGAGTTGCTTATTGGAAGTCTGCCAGAAGCAACTCTGAATTCTAACCATTCTACCTGTTGCTGCCGTGCTGGGTAGGAATTGATTCCCAGATCTCTGAAACGTTAAGATTTGTATTTTTTTTTAAACCACATTCTACATCAAGATGAACCAAATGTTATGGTAATAAATAATTTTTTAGAAATCTAGGGAGATTAACCTGTTTTCGTTTTTTTTTCCACATCTCTGCTGAGTATGGTTACCATGAGACTATTGATGAGGTTGGGTTTGTTACAGTCTCTGTCAATTTAAATTCTGTCCTGTGTCTGCAAAGCTTTTCCTACCAAAAGTTTTGTCAAAATTGACACTCTGTCATTAACAGTCTGTAGAAAATATGCTTTCTCTGAAAAATTCCCAATTTCTTTGTGTATGGTAGACACTGCTCATCTGACCAAGTGCAAAGGCCTGCACTAGTTTGAAAACAAACAGGCAAAAAGAGAGAAAATCGGACAGTGACAGTACATCATCACGAAGAGTAATGGGTAATTTCTGTTACCAATAGTCACTTCTCTGTGACTTTCATTCTTAATGCTTGGTCTCAAGGTATAGAATAACAAAACGAAGCTATTGCTTTTGATGACATAATGAAGTCCTATGTGTGAATGTGAATTTATGCAAAACACTGACATTTGCAAAGAACAGTAGATGTCACCTTGTTATGATAGGTCTTCTGCTTCACACAACTGTCAGAACAGCTGTCATCTTGTTTGGTATCATACTGCCTGCAACAGTTCATGTCAGCTGAATTGTACTTGTGTGAGGATTTTTGTCCTTTCCCTTGTAAAATTTAAAAAAAAAAAATAAAAATCTTTCTCTGGATGATACATAGTTTATGTTGCAATGAACTTGAAAATTTGTGTTAGTCTTATTGTTAAAATTAGTAAAGCAGAATCGATGACTATTTAGGTCTCTTCAAGTATATTATTTGTTTCTCCAGGTTTAGAAATGTTCAAAGAAGTTCGAGTTCCCGTAATTCCTTCTGAAGAAACTTTCAAAAGGCCAAGTGAGTTTAGATCTCTTGAACTTAAAACTTCCTGTATTTTTTGGCTAATTTTTCTGTGTTTCTTTCCATACAGAAAAGCTACTTGTTGTAGGAATTGTCATTCAACAATTTGTGAAGTTGTTCCAAGTATCTGAGCACAATTCCTGTTTTTAAGATGTTAGACTTGCCTACCTTTAGATATCTAGCTGTAGTACCTACTTAGGAGGCCAGTGTACTTAGCTGGTTTTATCAGATGCATAGATACCTCCAGAATTATTCAGTTCCTAGGTCTAAAAGTGTCTATTGTGCCTGCACTCCTAATTTAAGTACTTGTAGTTGCATGGGACAAATCCAGACCTACATGCTTTATGGGAACGGATATATTTTGACCATATTACAATTATGTACTTAAACCAACTTGAAGCAATGTTGTAATTTTTGGAGTATTTTCTTCAGTTTGTTTGTGCTTTTTATTTCTCTAGAGCCAGTGGAAGCTTTCTGTACATCACTTATGGATTATTTCCAAGATGTGTGCAAAACTGTGACCATGGAGCGTGAAGTAACTCTTGATCAGCTGTTTATTGATGGGACACTTGTTCAAAGCCAAACTGAAACCAAGACTGGGAAGAATAGCGTAAAAGCAATGGAAAAGGAGCTGGTAACTTGCAGTCTGCAAGGGAAGGAAAAGGCAGCCCTTAAAAGAAGCCAAATATTTCAAATCCTGGGAGGTAAAGACTTAGAAACTAAAATGATTGTGGTGCTGGGAAAAGCAGGAATGGGCAAAAGCATTCTTGTTCAGAAGATCTGCCAGGACTGGTCCAATGGAGAGTTTTCTCAGTTTGAATTTGTATTTTGGTTTGACTGCAAACAAATAAGCTTGCCTGAGAAGCGATACAGCCTGAAGGATCTGCTCCTTGAATTTTTTATAAAACCTCAAGAGGGAAGCAAAGAGATCTTTGAGTATATCTTGCAAAATCCTGCTAAAGTCCTTTTGGTTTTTGATGGTTTTGAAGGGTTCCATGATCACGAGAACTTTCCTCGTTGCTCAGCCAGCCAGCCTGAAAAAGACTTGTGCAGTATAAAGGAGCTGCTTTCAGGACTCATGCAAAAAAAGATACTCAATGGTTGTACTTTATTACTTACAGCAAGACCAAAAGACAAGGTGTACCAGTATATGTCCAAAGTGGATAAGACTATTGAAATGGTAGGATTTTCCCCTCAGCAGAGAGAATTATACATAACCAAATACTTTGAAGGATTACCCTACTGTAAGAACGCACTGAAATTAATCAAAGAGTGTGAGTACTTGTTCAGTCATTGTTACAACCCCCTTATGTGTAGATTTGTTTGTTTTCTCTGTGAGACAGTACTTGAAATGGGAGACAAAAGCCTTCCTTCAACTCTTACCACAGTCTTCCTGAAATTTGTTCAGCAAAAGATAATACCTGTGCAAACAGATGTTACAGCCATGCAAAATCAAGAAAGTCTTGCTACGCTAGCCCGTATAGCCTGGTGTCTTGGAGAAAAGCACCAAAGTGCCATGAAAAGTGATCTTCCTTCTAAGGAAGTTAAAGAATTTGCTCTGAAATACGGATTTTTCCTGCCTTTTGCATTCCCTGGACATTCAGATAGCGGAGAAGAGGAATTTGGGAGCACATTCTCTGATTTTGTCATTCAGAATTTCTTGGGTGCACTTCACCTTATGTTAGCAGAAGAGATCAAGGATAAAAGTCTAACAAAGTACCTGTCTTTTCCATCCAAGAAGAAAAAACCTTGTAACTGGTTAGATTTAGTGCCTCGATTTTTGGCTGGATTGTTGTTCCTCCAGGATGACCCCTACTTCTGCTCCCTTTCAAATAAGGATGTAAAACAGTCAACCAAGAAGCAGAAAACACTCTTAAAATATATTAGAAGGCTGCAGATAAATGAGCTCTGTCCGGAGAGGTTACTCGATCTTTTACATTGTATTTATGAAACACAAAGCAATTATCTTTTGCAGCATGTGGCCTTAAGGCTCAAGCCAGACCTATCTTTTCTGGGCGTAGTTCTTACACCACCTGATGTCCATGTACTGTACTGTATTTTTAAAAGGTCAAGAAAAGAGTTTTCCTTGGATTTGCGGAACAGCAGCATTGACATGCAAGGGCTAAAAGACTTGGTTGGCCTAAAGAATGTGGCATCGTTCAGGTTGGTCATTCTTTGTAGATAGTAGTGTCATTTGGAGGACTGTATGTAGATGACCCTTCCATGCAACAACAGCAGTCATATCTGTTGATTTCACATGTTTTGTCACTTCACAGGGCCTCCCTCAGTGATGCAGTCAGGCTCTGGAAATCTTTAGAACAAACAAAAGACTATGAACTGCTGAAAGCATCAACAGAGAAATTTGTTCTTGATCCCTTTAAGGCAAAGACGATGAAGGATGTCAGTGACCTTTCAGACCTTGTGGAGATGCAGGAGAAGATGGTCCATTGGTAGGCTCATTTATGATCAAAAGTTCTCTTAATACACTAGTGATTTAAGAGAATGGGGGTTCACTGACAGTGCTGGAAAATGGAGTCCTCTGCTTGTCCAAAGGAGAGGTAACTAAGGCAGTGCAAGCTCTTGTATCATCTCACAATGTTTTCCTACCCTGATGTGTGGTGGTTGTCATGGCAGGCAAGAGCAATGACAGCACCATGCAGAATATTTATCAAAACTGCCAATACAAAAGCAAGCCATCTTTTTTATTTTTCAGATTTCTTTTTAACCTCTGAGTACGCTATCTTCCAATTGCTTTCAGTTACATACCTTGGGCTAACTGATTTCTCCCCTCCCCCATAGCACCTGGGCCATGAATGAATGCTTGTTTTGCACCGGTCACAAATGACCTGAGTTAGTCCTTTAGCTCAGGAGGTAAAAGCTTGTCTTATGTGATCTATAAATCCCGTGTTTCATCCCTGCTCATGATGCAGCTAGGGGATTGGTTGCAATTAAAAGCATGCATAAATAAAGTATTTTGGTTGGGTTTTTTAAATAAAAATGGTGACTTCAATTTTAACATGGGCAGAGTATTTTGATGAAAATATATGCAAAATAAGTTTCATGTTTGAAAATACTTGATTTAGAAGAATATATTTTTAAGTTTTATTGGAAAAAGAGCAAATGACTGCACCATGAAAGGCAATTATCAGATTGAAATTAATCAAATGAGGAAAGGTTGGAGCAGAAGTTATTCTGAAGTTTCCTGGTTCCTCAGTTAGTGGAGCAGTGGTTTATTTCCTGTAAAAGCTTACTAAGAAATTATTTTTAAAGCACTGTTTTCATTGCTAAACTATTTCTCATAGTCTGGTTCTACTGTGATTTATTTAGTGTGCAAGATGCATCTGGTTGCAGCAGCTATGAAATTCCTGCCATCAAAAACCTCAGAAAACTAGAATTTGCGTAAGTGATATACCTCTCTGTTGACTGATGTATGATTACATTTAAGACTGAGAAGAGTCATGGGTATTGGCTACAGTCATTGAACTGATGTATAGTTAGTTTATGGTAAAGCATTAAGTAACACCCATTTATTTCTCTTTTGGTTTTCTCAACTAGATTTATTAAGTTATGGCCAAAGCTCAAAAAATGTCATTTCTAGCTCCTGCAGTGATATAGATCAACATGGTTCTATCAATTTTGTTTTATTTTCTACAATTCCTTATCACCAGATGTAGATCTTGTGCCACAGGGTATAAAATATCTTGATCATGATACAACACCTGGAAATTATTTTTTCCCCAGAAATGCTCAGCTTTTCTACCTGAGTCTTCTGATGTAATTTTCTGCCCTATCAGAGTTTAGGCCATGAGAGAATAAGGTCAGAGAATGCCTCCCAAATGAAATATTTTGCACCATTTTCCTGGTAGAAGGAAGATTGACTTGGAAACACTGATTTTAAAAATTAGATGTAGTAACATTTCTTTTTTCCCCACAAACTGTAAGCAGCCTCCAAGGCTATTCTGTTGCTTAAAATATCCTTCCATAGTGTGTGAGTTAATTTGGGCAGAAATTGCACCAGTGCAATGGAGAATTCACATCAAGTCTTCATCTGTTTCCTGCTCTTCACATCTGACCCAGTCTAGAACTGCTATGCTCAGCCTCACTTCTGATTTTATGCTGCTTTCTCTTCTCATTTCCTCTCCTACTTTTCCTTTATTTTAAATTTGTGGTTAAAATTCTGATCCTTTTAACTTGTCTGAACTTGTGATACCAAGGAAACTCTAAGTAAGAGGTTAGCATCTGAGGGACAAACACTTGGAGCTGGAATATTAAAGTTCAGTTTATGCTTTAAGCTGCAGTAAAAGGTTGATCTTAAGTTAGCCTGAATTGCCAATAGTTCGAGGGGGAAAAAAATAATTTTTTTTCATCTCTGTTACCAATTTTAGAATAGTTAAAATTAAAAACCTGAAGAAAATAGAAAAAGAACAGAAATACAGGAACCTAAAACAAGTGAGATAAGTCTTGCAAAGAGTAACAAAAAGGTGGCAAATGGAGGTACTACTGCTTCTGTGCAAGCAGTTCTACTCTGTCTGACCTTAGCCTTGTGGGTTCCTCACCGAGAGGCTTCAAAGCAGAAATCCTTGCTGCAGATTGTAGGGAATGGCTGATTCTGAGGAGTGTAAACTAGCTTGCATTTGGGGCTACAGGGGAAGAACTTAAAAATTCATCACGTCTGCTGTTTCTGAGCATGTGAAAAAACTGCTATATGTCCACAATTATTTTCTTCCAGGCTGGGTCCAGTATGTGGCCTTCAGGGATTCCTAAAACTCGTGGAAATTCTTGCAGCATTTCCATCACTTCAGCATTTAGAGTGAGTAATGCTAAAGATTAACTTTGCTAATATTGCTCCTCAGCAGCCCTTGATGATGGGGAAGCTCAGGAACTCAAGAAACATTTTGTCAACAAGACTACCTGGTTTAATGAAGAAACTGAAAAACAAAAACGTTCAGAGAATATAACTGCAGACTAAAAGCTAGCGCTTTTCATCTCCCTTAAGACACTTGGTAGTGGTTTGGTTGATTAACCCTTCAGTCGCTTCCCCGTGTATTCCTCAGTGGTTAAAGATTTGTGGGAAGGGTTTAGTACAGACCCCTACAGGGTGCTCCCCCTTCCTGCCATGACACTAATCAACGCTTCCTGCGCATTATTTATTTCTTCATTCAAGCTCTGTAATATGCCTGAGCCCCAGGCTCCCTTGTGGTTGAGGTTTCTGAAGGACTTACGGTCCTGTATGTGCCAGGAGAGGACAGGCTCCCTCCTGAACCAGAAGCAGTGTTCAATTTGGGGGTTAACTTCAGTATTTGTCCTGGTGCTGTGCACCTTCCAGTGTCGATGGACATCCTGAACTTCTGGTAGAACTTGTAAGAAATTGAGCCTTGTGGATTTGATTCATATAAAAGATATTTAAAAAGCCATATTCAGCTAGTATCTAGTTTTGTTCTGCCCACATATTTCCACACAGTCTTTGTCCCTTCCTTCACCATGAGCAGTACTAGAAATAGTTTTAAGAACTCCAGTTACTATTTATTCTCTTGTATCCATGACAAACCAGCTGTCTCTGAATTTTAAGCTTCTTTACGCTAGAAACAATTGTAGCAACAATAGTCAATATTCTGCCATCATCTCTGTGGGAAGATTACTGGGTTTTGAGAGAACCTTTGGCCTTCCTGGCTCAGCCCATTGGCCATTTGTCTGTATTGTATCTGGCCTTTTCATGATATTTTGGGAAAACAATAAAGCTCTAAAATTGAAATAAGTCCAACATATCCCAGCGTTGTCTGTCAGATTAGAAGGGGATCCACTACCTCAAAATTGTGGCTATCTGAAACTCTTTCCATCTGGATACTTGAATGAGGAAAAATTTAATTCCTAATACTCCCTATCTGGAGAAGGAGCTGTTTAGGCAGTGATTTACAGTATCTGCTGGATTTTGTCAGTTCTGTATTTCTGTGTGCACAGGAAATCTCATTTCAGCATAGCTGGAACACAGCTATTTCATAACCATTTTAATAATCTTCAGTGTATGGTGGAAGCAAGGCATTAAGTGCTACTATTTGCATATCAAAGAAAATGGGTCAAGCCATTCAGCTAGTAAAAAAAAAAATTCTTAGGCTGTAAATTTGGGAAGCAGAAAGCTGCTTATTAGAGAAGCTGTAATATGTGTGATGCTTCTTGCTGATTGAGGCTACTGCAGAGAAGGAGGTTGTTGAGATAGATAGAGCAGTCTCTGAGGTGAATAAACCGCAAAACTTTAGATTAAAAGGGAAGCTAATTCTCTCTTTGTCGTCACCCAGCCTTGATGCTCTGAGTGAAAATGGCATAGGAGATGAAGGAGCAAAGAGTCTGTCTGAAGTCTTTCCAACCCTGACATCACTGGAAATATTAAAGTAAGTGCAAGGTTAACAGTTCTGGGAAAATTTGAAAAGAAATAGATTAAACCTAGAGCCTTAAGGGACTGTGTGTTAACAGTTATGGGCACTACTAACCCATGGGCATGGAAGACCAATGAGTCTACAGACATACTTAATCTGTACATTCATTAGAGAAATAGGTTAATCCTATGGCAATTCCTCATTTCCCTTCAAAGGCCATAATTTGTCTTTTTCCCTGCGTTTGTTCTAAACAGACTGTCCAAATTATATTAAAAAAAAGACATAAAAAATGAATCTTCCCCACATTGTAATAGATTAGAATAAATATGCTCAACTAACAAAGCGATCTCACTTACTGTAGCTTATCACAGAATAAGATAACAGATGTGGGTGCAGAGAAACTAGCTACAGCTCTTCCTTCCTTGTCTTCGTTAAAGACACTAAGGTAAGTACTTGTATCTTGTTCAGTTTTTTTATACAACATTCCTTGCTATCTCTGTCAGAAATTACTGAACGTGGAATGAATATGAACACTGTGCAGCAGCCAAGCTTTTGACTTCTTTCTTGCATAAAGCCTTTAGAGAGAAGAGAAGGAATATAACGAGGACTGTACTGATTTTTAAATCCAATCCATAATACCCACTTATGAATAATACCCTGTACAAATGTGCACCCAGGGCCATGATCTGCTGCAAGCTTATGCGGAGCTTGCTAAGTGCAGTGCTAAGCCCTAAACCAGCACCGAGGTGGTGTGTGTTTGCTGATATGGGACCAATGGTCCATCCCACTTCATTAAAATGTCTGGCATAGGCCTGACTGAAATGTCCCAGTAGGGAATGCAAGAAACCATGGTGTGTAATTCTGGAATAATTTGCTCAGTTGGAAATCTTTTGAATGCTGTGCCCCAAATCTTTGAGCTTAATTTTCTTGCAGATTTTTAATTTGATCTAATGTAGACAGAGATGTTCTCATTATTTGTTAAGAATCTAGACCTTGTTTTGTTGTAGCTGTGCTAGCTGAGGAAAGGATGTGGCCATTTGCCTTGCTTGATACAGAAAATATGAAACTGTGTTTTGAACATTAACTGCAAATAGATAAGGATAAATTGGAAGTTAAGGTGTACCAACCGTATCTGAAATTCCTTGATATAATCTGTTTACATTATCTATTATTCAATCATGACTATATCGGTTTGGTTTTCTGCAGCTTATACAACAATAGCATTTGTGATTTTGGAGCAGAAAATCTTGCAAAAGTTCTTCCTGCGATGGCATCTTTAAGAGTGCTAGAGTGAGTATGAAATTTATTGAGATGGCCCAGGAAAGCTTACTTGCTTGAATACTGAAAATTCTTATCTTCCATGCTCAGGATAGAGGAGACAGAACTTGAGGAAGAAGATTTCAGGGAAATTTCACAGGGAAAATGTGCTTGTGCAGAGTCCAGATAGTCAGTGTTTAGAAAGGATTAAGCAGCAGTTCATCATAAAAACCCAAAAAATCAGTTTTAAGATGGGAGAATAGGGTCATGGGGAGTTGGAGAGAGACCTCGGGTACATAGAATAATGAATCCATCAGATGAACTAACTTAACAAAGTTCCAGTTTCACCTTTTGAGTATTTTATTACAGGTTTTTTGAATCAAGGATGTTTTTTGTTTTTTTCTTTTTCTTTCTTCCCCCACCTGCAGATAAACCCATACAGTATTTTTGTATTTGAATGAAATGTTTGATTACACCACTACACGATGTGATCTGGATTAACAAAGTTTTTTTTACCCTCAGTATTCAGTATAACAAAATAACTGGTGTTGGAGCCCAGCAGCTGACTGACAGCCTACGAAAATGTCCCCATATAAAGAATTTGGTGTAAGTCTCTTGATATACTGTTTGCTGTATCTTCGTTCTGATAATTGAATTAGAATTCATGCTAAAGCTGTGTTCTGTATTTGTCAGATTTATAAGAGGCACAAAAAAAGACATCACCAAAATACAAAAGCAGTCATAGAAATGTTAAAAATGTTGTCTCTGATTTCAGCTGCATTAATTCCCAATCGTCCCTGGCAAGCAAGCTTGTCCTGCTTTAAGCATAGTTTACATTGACCCTCCCTTTGTTAATCTTCTACCCTCCCAGAGTACCTGACCTACTCTGTGCTGCAGGACTTGTATTTGAAGGATAAACAATGAGCAGCCACCATTAGAGGTTAAATAGACTGAAGCTTCCAGTACGCGTTCAGGGGAAGGCAGTTTGATAGAAAGCTAAAGAACAGTTACGGAGACAGGACTGTCGTGTGTCGTATAACCAGAGCCAGCTAGGTTATGGGGGAGTGAACTGCTTTCTTCTAAATGAAAATGCATTTTCATTTGTTCTGTAGTTTAAGTACTTTTATAGAATTATATTCAAAAGGGAAAGGCAACTTTAAAAAAAACAAAACAACAACAACAAAAAAACCCAACAAAACCAACCAACCAACCAAACCCAAAACAAACCACTAACATACCAAACACACCAAAAAAACCTGTGAAGTGAATTATGCTTTTTAAAATCTCTTTCCTTTCTGAATTTGCCCTTACAGGATGTGGAATCCCACCATTCCCTATGGAGTTCTCGAACACCTTCAACAGCTGGACTCTAGGATCAGCGTGTAGATTCAGATGATTCGATAAAGGTAACATAAACCCTGGCTCCCTGAAACAAGATTTGGTTTTGTGGCAGCTGTGGATTCTGGCAGCAGGCACAGTAACAGCATCAACATATGCATGGTTAGGTAAAGAGATGCTGCCCTAGAGTGGCACAGATCAGTATCACATCAGGCTCCCTTTGCCTCCACTCACCTTGCATCCCTCACCTCCTTGGCACCAGCACTAGCAGACTGCAAGAGCTGCATCAAGAATGGACTTCTAGGACTCCTAGTTCAGCCCAGTTCAGTGGCTGGCAGCTGGCCTGCTTACCTTCTCTTCTCTATTGCGAAAAACTAAGTAGCTCTGTATGCTTCTCATGTTTAATAGATGAGTTCTGTACTCCTTAGAGATTGTATTGTGTTGAGTTCTGGTAAGTCATTTCACTTTTCCTTTGGTTAATACAAATCCCCAACAGCTGCTAGTATCACTATGAAGCTGTGTCTATACTGTACTCAGAGCAAACCATTGGTTCCTACAATCCTTCTTCTCAGTCTGTTTTGTGTGGTTTAGCCACTGGCAGTCACTTTTACTTCACTGATTCTGCCTGCGCCGTTTCAAGGATCCTTGAAATAATTGCATTGTTAGCAATTTTCTAATAGTTTGCTGATGATCACCAGGATCTGACTGCCTTGATGCTCCTGGACTGAAGGAGCTGCAGCAGGCAGGGGAAGTTAGGGTTTTGTGTAGGATTTCTGCTCGCGGTTTTCTGCTATGTACTTCCTCTTGCTCTTAAAAGACATTACACAGGATGCATCGGTGAAACGATCCCAGTGAAAAATGAGAAGCCAGAGTCAAGCCAGACATCAGATGCCCTCCAGCTTTCTTTCAGGTGGCAAAAAACACGTTGCAGAGTGATTGCCAGCTGCTTGAGCTGTGGTTTGAATGGTCCTGGCAACGGCTGCACTTGCCAATGGCTCCCTAAACCGTGTAGTGAGCCAAGCTTTGCATGACTCTTGCTCTCAGTGCACTAATCACCAGATGTAGTAGGCTGGGCTATATATATATGGCACTGATCAGGCTACAAGTTGTAGAAGGCTTATGTACCATACCAGCTTCACAGACTAGCTTTATACAGCAGCAGTGAAAAATTGTAGTGATCCTTAATAGCCTACAGCACAACTAACTCTGTGTCTTGTTGAATAACCATACCTTCTTGGGAAAGAAGACATTAGGGATATGAACATTGCCAGGGAACCTTACAAAAGCAAAGCTTTCTCTAACCTCCTGTGTCTGTCATTCAAGGGGAGAATGCAATAAGAGTCTCTGAACATGTAGGTCAGCTCCCAAATGACCTCGGTTTTCCTCTGAACACAGAGCAATGGCAGTCAGTGGTAGAGAGCTCTGCTCTGTGAAAGTTGGTGATTCTTGGACACTGGTCAGCTTCACACCAAGCAAGAGATGTGTTTAACACAGCTCTGCACAAACAACCCCTTGCATCTTCCTCCACTGCTGTTCTCTCATGTTCGCAGCACGTGCCTGTGGCACCGGTTGCCACATTAGTATCGTATCTGAGTATGTGAGGAAACATTCTTCTTCATTAGCACTGAGGATTAGTAGCAGCAGGAAGTCTGCATCCTGTCTCCCAAACTTGAAGCATCCAGCATCTACCAGCCACTGTTGTCTGTTTTCAGAGCACTCCAAATATACCGTTTTGGTGATGTTATGGTGATTAAACTGATGGGCACACATCTAATACTCTGTTTTCATCATTTCACAGGTGACATAAAGAAGAGGGGAAGATGTTCTCTGTGTTTTCCTATCTTCTTGCTGCTTTATGAATTGGTGGCTGATTTTCATGATAGTGGCAAAATGAAAAAAAGTTACATTTAGGCTTCTAGGTGATGCTTGAAGTGCGTGAATGATGGAGTTCAAATTTTTTAAAGGTCATTTAAAATGCTATTCGGTTGTGTTTCTACTGACATGATGCAGCGTTAAGCAATATCAAGTTTCAAAGATGAAAAGAGCATCTGGATATTGTGATCAGCATTAAAGGTGACCAGGAATCACCAGGTTATTGATAGTATAAAATTCCATCATCGATTCATCAAAGTAGACTGCAAGCTTCTGGACCTGCAGCATCTGAAGTAGTGACATATCAAATCTAATTGTTTCATGGTGCCAGTGGTACCTGTAATCAAATTCAGTGTGATGATTTTGGACTTCCAAAGCTCAGTGTTACAGATTTCACCTGTCTGTCTGGACTGATTTGAAGCACTGGGGTCAGGAGCATAAATATGAATGATCAGTCTTAGAAAACAGTCTGATATTGTAAGATTATCCATGAGAATCTAGAAGTGACTCTTTTCCTGATGTCAGTCAGCAGTGCTGTCTTAAGGGATAGAGAGATATTTTCTATCACTCTCTTGTTCTAGAATCCTTCAAAAAGATGGGGGGAGGGGGAAGAGAAGTAAAGAGAAGAAATGAAATAAAACTGGAAAACTATTAAGGATTTTTCTGACATTATTGCAGAAATCCAAATGCATACAAATAGCTTCATTTTATTGCACACAAATCCTCAAAGTGACAATCTTCAAAGATTTTTACTCTGTCTCAAATGAGAACTTTAAATTCATATACCTGGATTGGGATTTAGTTTCTCACTTGCAGGTGGCAGCATAAATGTACAAGCATCAATTTTATACTTGACAGTGAAATCACTACTGTGTGTGATTTATGTGGCCTTTTATAGAGCTATGAATAACTAGGCAATGACAGACAATAACATATTTCAAAGCATTATCATGTGTCTATTCTTGCTGGTCTCAGTGATATGTGGGCCAACTACTGGTCCTGCTGACTGCGATAGCAAACCAATTGTCTCCTTTTTTCTTTTCTTTTATTTCAGCTCTGTGAAAACAGAGAGAACTTGCAATCCTACAGAGACAATTGTCAGGACTAGCATTCTGGCTCCCTGTCCAGATACAGTCTGGAGACAGAAAAACAAAAAGGGATGGAAAAAAGCTAGAAATATTCAATATGCCACAAATTGGGAAGGGAGGTCTCTCCTTCATGGTTAGCTCAACAACCTCCTTGAAATCTCTTCTGCTAGGAAGCAGTGACAATACTGACCTAAAGATCTACACAAACTAGAATCTCTCAGCTAACCTCTCAAATACTCTGTAACTTGGTTTTTAAAAAGTCCCAAATTTAAACAGTTCAAAACCACAATCTTTATGGTCTTTCCAGCAAATTATACTTCTCTGCTAAAGTTTCAGTGCTTGCAGAATCTTGGCAGCAGCGGTGGAGGATGGACAAATTAAAGAAGGAAGGAAGGAAGGTCTGTTTTGTTGTTTCTGTTAATCAAAGGAGAGCGGGGAACCAGAGCTAGTACGTGAAGGTAATACTGGAAGAGAGCAAGGTGGAAAAACTCTATGGACAATACGATTTTAACTAGGCAGTGGTATTTTTCTTAACTATCTGCATGGTTCTTCTCATGGAAAAAATCTCATTTACATCCTCCTCTTTCAGCTGCTTGAATGGAAGGTAGTTTGAGACAAATCTTGTGTGATGTTCCCATCAGGCTGCGGCACTCCAACCATGCAGATCTATGGTGAGCCCTTGTCTTGGCTTCCGTTAACTAAGCTTTGGATGACAAATGCCCCTTTAGGGATATATTCTGCAGCTACACTTCACTGTGACTGAATATGAGAATGTGCTAAATATTATACAGGCAGCTGAATGTTACAGGACCCAGTCTGGATGGATAAAATGATGTTGGGAATACTGCTGTTCTCTTTCTATGAGTTAGAGGGAGATGTATGTTTATAATGTACAGATTGTAAATTGTGATACAGTGTTTTGGTTGTCTTTATACATCTTTTTTTAAGTATTAATAAAAGTGTGTATTTCTTTTTACAGTAGCTGGTAGTAGCTGTTGAAAATTATTTTGATTTTTCTCCTGGAAACGCTATGAAACCACTGCTGGCTTCTGAACATACTGACATGCTAAGGGCTTCGTATTGTAGGTTAACGGAAAGCGTGATGTGCAAGGGAGACAGGCTGGTCCTGCTGGCTGTTACCAGTTCAGTGGTCTGGAAATGGAGAAATAATTCTTTCTTAACTGGCAATGGGATCTTGCAATGCCAACTGACAGACTGTAAGTCCAGAATTAGAAGATATAAGAGTGCTGACTGAAGCTGGCTGCTAATAACAGCAACAAGATGTTTTCATCCTTTCAGACTTTTTGCAGTTAAAAGTTCTAAAATTAATCAAGGTTCAAAGTCTGGATATTCTTGTGGCACGAAGCTCATCCAAAATGCTTTTGTCAAAAGAGTGCCTTGTGTATAGAGGACTGAATTCACTGGCTACCCTAAAAAAGCTGTTCTGATCAAATCTGTTCTAAAAATCTTTTAGGATGAGAAAAATGCTACTCTTTTTATGCCCATGCTCTTTTTGATGTCAAAGAAGCCTTGTTAAAATGCTAAGGCTTGTCTTATGATGGTAGTCAGATCCTGTAATCTGAGTGCTCTTCCCATTCTTCAAATGTATGAGGCCGAGCTGAGAAATCAGAAATCTTGATCTAAGATTCAGAATCTCCACAGAGATTACTTGGTGGAATTTATATTGCTTGATCCATGCACATGTGGCATAAACCCACTGCAGAGAAATGATTACAAACTAGTAGATACTGCAATAAGTACCTATAATGACAAACTGAACCATGTTCTTAAAATGGCATACATGTGACCCTGAAAAATTAGTGAAGCCATCTCTGTGAACAGTATGAATTTCTAATTATATAGGCAGCAGGAATGCTGCCTTCAGTAGCAAAATTCAGCCTTTCTTATGTTAGTACCAAATAGGCATGTGAACACAAGTGTAACAAGTCTTTAATAAAACTTAGCTATTCTTTATATAGGTGCCTAAATGGGGATTTAGTTCCCTAAATGTATCTTCACATGTTAGAATATTGTGTCTTAAGTGACTTCATCCCTGAATTGCAGGCCAGGGATTGTATGGAACAAAGCACTTCTCAGTGTTTTTAAGGTCCCAGACTTTATCTGATGGAACCTATCTTGGAGTTAGTTCAATGTTGTTGAGCTACTTAGTTCAATGATGGTGCTTCACCTCTTGCAGGAGCAGCTGAAAATTGCATTTGGGGCACAGAATTTTCGGGACTGGGAGCAAACCACCGCTGCACTAAGAGTTGAAAAAATAACATTTGAGTGCAACACACTCAGGTGATGGAGGAGCCAACAAGGAGAGGTGTACTACTGGACCTAGTACTGACCAACAAAGAGGGACTAGTAGAGGACGTTAAGGTTGGGGGCCAGCCTCGGCTGTAGTGATCATGAGAAGATTGAGTTCAGGATTACGTGCAGTAGGCATAAAACGACAAGTAGGGTTGCAACCTTGGATGTGAGGAGGGCTAACTTTGATCTCTTCAAGAAACTGCTTGGAGAAATCCCATGGGTTAGGGCTTTAGAGGGTAGGGGGGCTCAAGAGAGCTGGTTGATACTCAAGTATCACTTCCTCCAAGCTCAGGATCAGTGCATCCCTAACAGCAAGAAATCAGGCAAGGGAAGCAGGAG
>VYXH01006077.1:448312-476971 GCA_013397275.1 Burhinus bistriatus | reverse complement strand
TGGGTGGGCGGCGGGCACGGGAAGGCCGCCCGCAGCATCCACTCCTTGGACCACCTCAAGTAAGCGTGGAGCCGGCCGCGGGCTCGGGGGCAGCTGTGAGGGGAGCCGGGGGCAGCGGAGCTGCGCTCGGTACTGCCCGGTTATGAGGGGACTCGGAGGGTGGGAGCCGGCGTGGGGGGCGGTAGGCGGACGGGCTCCGTCTGCGGAGCTGCTCGGGGCNCCCAGCCGCTCGCTTCCTCCTCGCCTGAGCCCTTTGGTGCAGCTCTCCCGAGGCGAAAGCTGCCGGAGCCGTTCGCCAGCGGCGGAGGGGTGGGCTGGTGTCCTTCTCACGGATATCTGTCCCGTTTCTGCTTCTTCGTCGCAAAATGTCTTGAGGGCAGACGCAGTTTCGTGATGTCATGTCACACTCGTGGCTGCGATACGTGTTTGTTTGATTTTTAATAATGTCACAGGCTCGTTCTGTGGTGTAGAGTGCAAGAGATGATAATTACAAGAAATGTCACATTCCTCTTGAGGGAGAACTTCCATTGTTTCGTGGTAGTGGCTAAGACAGGGAAGCAAGGAGCCTGGTCCCAGCCTGTAAACAATATGGACCTTTTGAAGTGCGTGTGTGTATGGGGGCATCTTAGTAGTCAGCAGTGATTCATGGTAGTCAGGATGGTGGGTTTGCAGGTCCAGGGGATCTGCCCTGGTTAGAGGGCTCAGCAGCTGGCACAAAAGTAAAGCTGTTGAGCTTGAGAATTGTAACCTTAGTCTCAGGAGTCTGATATCCTCGCATTACTGCTGACTGCAGAAGGCGGAATAGTTTTTTTTCCTAGTTCTGCCACTGGAGAGTTGGAAGGATGACAAGGGATAAAACAATTTTAAAGTCTCTGTTCCATTTTAAGGGTTCTGCTACTGCGAGAAAAATGAGTTCCACTGTTACAACTTCTCTTTCTACTGAACAAGAAAGGGAGGTCGTTAAGAGGGGAAGCATTTTCTAAATTAAATCGCTGTGAGAAATACGTAGCTGGTAATTTTCAACGATTAGGCAAATTACAAGGAGGATCTGACAGTAATGAGCAGGATGCACTTATACAAGATTTGGATCTTGCAATTACTTTGTCAAGATGACTTACGGATTCTCGTCCTTGTCTCTAAACTGGAAAAATGTCAAAAACCAGCAAGACTAATTGAAAGTGCATGACTTTACCAAAGACAGGGAAATCAAGTCCATAAATACAAAACTGATGAGGCAGTAGCACTGCAGAAAGTAATTTTGAAAGCATGGTAGGTTGGACTAGTAAGTCAACATGATCTGGCATTGCATGAAAAAGGGGGAAAATTAATGCTCAGTTATAAACATAGGAATATTCTATTTAACATACAAGGGGTAGTCCTTGGGTACTGCTCAGTGCTAGTGGAGCTTTAGATCTGTCTGGTTTCGATGTTACACTTCAAAATAGAGCAAGAATGCTGATACATGGTGAAATTTGAACAAGTTGATCTTAAATTTAGAAAAAGGAGGCTGGTGAGAGGGAGGCTTTAGGATGTTAGAATCTTTCAGGCAAGAAGAATGTGATCATGTGTTCTGTTGGGGCCACAGAGGGTAGAAAAAGTGGTATGCTGTTTGATTGGCAGCAAAAGGGAATTAGGCTATAAATGTTGTGGTTTGGGCTTGACTTCTTACCTGAGAATTGAAATATATAGTTCTCTACTAAAATACTAGCTTTGGTTTTTTGCTTTTTTGCATGGAATTTCTTTAATTATGAAATCTAAAATGGTAGTATGTAAAGGACAGCCAGGACCATTGATCTGTTTAGATTATGTGTATTTTAGGTGTTTGTTTATCTAGGCTGTATGAATTTCAGTTTTAGCTAGATGTCAACAGCAAAGGTAGCTACCTAGTGGTAAAGTGAAATTTAGGGCTTTTCTAATGTAGCAGTTGAAGTGGGTAAAGCTACAGAAGAAAAAAGGGCAAAGAACCTTTGTTTTGGGGTCATAAAAGAAGGTCTGTCTTGATAAGCTCACCGTCTTGTGAGCTGTCTGCATTCTCATCTTTTCAACTCATCAAAACCCCGTGTTGTGTTCCATATGAATGTGGTGAGTAGAATGCACCAACCTTGCTATTACAGGTTAGCTTAGCACATGAAAAGTATGTTGTGCTATGTTACAAGAGTGAAATTAGCCTGGGCTATCCTTATGGGAATATTTTTAACATGCATAATGTAGCGTTTAGTCTAAGTTGTAAACAATACCCCTGCTTAGTAATACTGAGGGAGTTACTGCTTTTTGTCAGTAAATGTTTGATCTGGAACTTCCTTTCTCATCAGCTTTAAGGTAGTTTGTTTGAGGCTTGCTTTTGAAGTGTTACTATTCAGTCTTTCTGCAAACATGCAGTGGAATGGATTGCCGAAAGGAAAATTGTGAGGCTGTTTGTATTAAGTGTTTTGATACAGTCTCTTGGTCTAGTGAAAACACTTACAGTTTAATCCAGCTTTCTACTATCTTGCTGAGTTGTGATCTAGAGAGGCTATGAAACAGTACTACGCACTGCCTGAGTGCTTCTGACTGTTATTTTTCAGAGAACCTGGTATTTTTGTGCCCTTTGATTAGTAGGTGAGGGAATGTCAATAACTTAATAAATGGAGAAAGCGTAAGTATTCTGGAAACAGGAACGATGTTAGTGATTGCCTGTGAAAATGGTTTTAAATGACTTGTTTATCTTTACATGAGATTGTGTCTTGCTGAAACAAGGCCAGAATCCACTTCTTAAAGTGGCATCCAGCAGCTTAAAAAGAGACCTTTTTTTCCCCTCCCCTTATATAGTCCTCTGCTCTGTTTATTATATCCTTCCAGTTCTAAAAGCAAATACATCAAGGCTGTTTTAGGCAACAGTCTGTCTTGCTACACAAACTTGAAATTAGTGCTTTCTTACAAGCTGCCTGTTCCTCTCTTTCTCTTGTGACCTACCTTTGCATGTAAGCTAGGCGTTCTTGTGTGCATCAGGGTTTCTTACAGTTCTCTCCAGCCACTGACTGTGATAGTCACTGTACTCTGCTTCTGCAGCTCCTCACGTTAGGAGCTGCAACCTGTGGTTAAAGTACAAAGAAGTCCTTCATATTGCCCAGTTGAGGATAGTCTAACCTTAGCAGATGCATGGTCAGATGTCTTTGAGAGGATAACTGTATCTTCTTTCCCCATCTGTCTACAAACTTTGACTTTGCATTGAAATGGGTGAAGAGGATTGATGTCATTTATCCTAGCATTTAGGTGGTCATATCTTATCAGATGAACTCTTCAGAAGTGGTTAGTATCTCTGGTGTTCCTGCTAAAGTGAAAGACGTTGGAACTTAAGCTTGGTATCTTTGTTTCTAGATACAAATTTTTTTCCTACTCTTCTAAGAGGTATTTTACATAGCCCTGTTGTTACCTTCGAGTATGTTTTCCATTGTTGCTTCTACACTTGGTATTTTAATTGCACACTGATTGCACAGAAGGTTTTATACCATTAGAGTTGGGTGCTGAACGTTTCTCATGACTTGGTCAGATGCAGTGTCCATAAACATGTATGATTAAAGACTTGTTTCACAGCTGATTCATTTCCTGAAGTACTGTCCATGCTATACATCGAGTTTCCTCTATGAGAACAATATGTAATTACATAGTTATAAGCAGCATGAACAAGCAAGCATATTATGGTTAAGTCTGTGTTTTTTTAATTTGAGTGCTTGACTTCCTAAACTGTTACCTGTTTTAGTGTATTTTCTAAGTAATAAGTAGGAAAGTCATTAATACACACTTTCTATATTTCTATATTCATGAGTTGTTATGTTATCCCTTTGAGCATGGTTTCTTACCAGAAAAACATTCAGAATTTTGTTTGTCTTAAGTTGCTGGCAAAATCTCCCATTGATTTTGATGGTGTCAGGTGCTTCCTGCATGGGTGGGGGAGGTTGTTAGGTTTTTGTTTGTTTGAACCCAGTCTTTAGATATAGAGACACAGATGACAAAAACCGGCTCTCTGAGGGTTTAGGATTTTGGAGCATGAACTTGACTCCTTTGTAATCAGCATTTAAAGACAGGCTTTAAGAATCTATGTAAATACAAAAATACTGTTTTTGTGTGATACTTTATATTCTCATGATATAGTATGATGCATCTCTGGTAAGAGAAACATGTATGTGCATGCTTTCTCATTTATTTTCAAGTGGATAAAGGAATAGCTTGAAAGTGAAGCCCACGTTTTCTCATCAAGTGCATCAGTGTGCTAGCAAGTCAAGGAACTTTGCAGTAATGTTGATATTTTGTAGATTAATTTGGAGTTAATGTATTTGTGACTATTACATGTTTCTTGCTTTTTGCATCTGTAATGCTCTGTGTTCCATAGACTCCTGAGGTGAGGTAATAGCATTTAATTCTTCCAACTGCTTCATATTCTGAGTTCTGCTGTTGGAGTAAACTTTATTCCTTTATGCAGTAATTTATATATGACTTCAAATAAATAGACTAAAATATGTGAAGTAGTGCAGTATTAATTACTCTCTTTAAACTAACTCTCTCAGGAAAAATACTTACTATACAGATTGCTGTGGAATGAACTGTTCTGATTTAATTGCCTTCTGTCTTCAGCTGTTCACTGTTCCATTAACTGATGCATGCTCAGAGCAATGACTTAGTTTTTGCTCTGTCTTTTGATTCACTGTTCTGATAATGCATACAGTGCCATAATGGCAAGTTTTTGCAAGACTTGTGTGCTGTGTGCTCTTGTAGAAAGCCCCAGGAATTCTCACGGGTGGTCAGACTTAAACTCTCACATCTTCACTGTGAGCCATCATGATGTCAGTGTCTGTAGAAGAAATCTTGAACTGTGATCTGCAGGTTAGTTGAAGAGGATTTGCAGGTGCTCTTTGACTTGCTATTTACTGACTTCTGTTATGGTACAGCACATGACCAGGCAGTTATGACTGCAGGAGATAGCTATGAATCAACTTTTCCTAGAATGGTTTGAATCCGAGAAGGTTTCTGTTCTGGATTTGGAAAATTAGTACCTATTTATGATGGGAAAAAACAGTGTGAAGAGGGAGAGAAAACTTTTTACTGAAGAGTATGAAAAGCCAATCTTTTTCCTCCTCCTGCCGTCTCTTCCCTTTTTCTTCCTCTTTCCTCTGCTTTCTAGTAGGTTAACCTTAATACAATGTAGGCTTTATCACATTGCTGATTTTGGGGAGGAGGGAAGAGAACATGCGGTGTATCAAGTTAGTTAAAACTGTGAGCTTCTGAGAGTTGTTTATGTCTCGGTGTCCTTGTGCAGTAATCAATCTTTATTTGATGATTAAGCAATATCAAGATCAGCAAGCATGTAGCATTTTACCATAACAGCATAATAAACTTCTCTGAAATAGGTTCTGGTTCCTGCAGGCTTACGAGGATGGACGATGTCTTGCCACAAGTCCTGTGGAGCTCTGGCCACCTGAATGGCAGCCCAGTAGTTGAAGAAGATTCCCCAAACCAGATTTTGCAGATTTTAAGTAAACTGCAAATATGATCAAGCTTTTTTTTTTTTTTTAATTGAATTCAAGCATGAAAAAGGTTCTGAAACTTGGTAATATCTTGTTTTGTGTGCATAAGTCTGATAAATAGTTGGAACAGCCAGATACCTGTGTTCAGTTAAATGGCATTTCAGTCTCCAGCTGCATGTTCGCCCTGTGCAGTGATTCAGTTTCTTAGCGTAGATAAAATTGATGGGAATACTGTTGTTTTTGGTTTTTGTTTGTCTGGGGTTTTTTTGAAATGTGATTTCAAGTCTGTTTTTGATCTAAACTTCTGAAACTTACTTTAAACCAGACAACCCAAAATTTTGTTTTAGAAATGGACAGTGCTTCCTGGAACCCTACAGTAGCTTGGCAAAGTTGGTATTTTTATCATTTACATAATAGCTGCTTGAGATCTTTGGGTCTGTTGCTTAAAAATTGTCTTCTTGGACTTCTAAAGTCCTGCATCATACTAATAAGATTCCTAAAATTTCAACCTGCATCACTGAACAAACTTTCATGGAATCCAAAACAATAATGATAGGCTGCCACAGAATCAGGACAAGCAGACTGTTTTCTGAAAAATAGATCCTGGGAGTTTTGATTAACTCCACTTTTCATGGGAAAGTTGATAGTATGGAAAATCTGTCTTCCTTCCCAAAACGTTTGTGAGTATATTGCTCAGATAATCCTGAATGCTCAGGTGTTACTCCTGGTTTTCAACAGATTGCAGTATAGCAATATGGCACAGGGTCTAGGTGGAGGTCTGTGACAAGTNGGCTGAAGGAGTTGGGTCTTTTTAGTCTGGAGAAGAGAAGACTGAGGGGGGAATCTCATCAATGCTTACAAATACTTAAAGGGAGTGTGCTGGGAGGATGGCACCAGTCTTTTTGCAGTGGTGCCCAGTGACAGGAGAAGAGGTAATGGGCACAAACTTGAACGTAGGAAGTTCCATCTAGAGATGAGGAGGAATTTCTTTACTTTGAGGGTGGCAGAGCACTGGAACAGGCTGCCCAGAGAGGTGGTGGAGTCTCCAACTCTAGAGACATTCAAAACCCGCCCAGATGCCACCCTGTGCAACCTGCTCTAGGTGAACCTGCTCTGGCAGGGGGGTTGGACTAGATGATCTCCAGAGGTCCCTTCCAACCCCTGTGATTCTGTAATATATGATCTGTGTTTAGTAATCCAAATTCTTGCACTTTTAAAATGACATGAAATTTCTCTGAATGTTTTTTATTTAATTACTTTCATAATTTATTTAATTACTTACTTGCATCCATCCTTTTTCTTTATTACTGTATAAAAGAAAAAAAAAAAGAGGAAAAAAGCAGTGGTGATTCTTGTACTTTAACTAGAATTCCCCCCCCTTCCTTTTACTTTTCTTTTTTTTTTGACAAATGGAAGTGATCTTTAATGTAACATCTTGTTTGGGGGGGGGAGGGGGAGGAGAGAAATATGCTTCCTTGACTGGGTAAAATTCTGAGTTATAATACAAGCCTTTCAAATTTTATTTAGCTTCCTGTCACCTGTTGTAATATAGACAGACATTTTTTTTTAAACTTCACTAGACTGCCTTAAAATCTTGTCCTTTGAGATGGTAAAGCAGGAATTTGGCAGCTTTCCGATCAGTACTTCTATGCTTGAAGGGCCAGAGACCTGATGATTAAGCTTTGCCAAGATGGATAAGTAGTCTTTGCCAGTCCTTATTATTAACCATCAAATTGATGTGAGTCTGTACAGTGTTTCTCCAGACAGGAGAAGGGATCTAACTTTTCTACATCTGCATGTGCCTCGTGCCAGAATTACACTTATCCATATCAGCTACTGCGTACTTACCTGCTGCTTCTGTTTCTCCTTCTTCTTGCTCATCAGTCCTTTAACATACTTCCAAAGAGATTCATTATGTTGCCTTAAGAGGCACCATGGGACAACTATTACATAATTTCTACTCCTATGTTAACATATGCATAAACATTCATAACTCACCTGGCTAGTTACGCATTTGTTTCGGTTGTCACATATTCTATTTGACAATTACTCTTCTCTCTGCTTCAGTATTAAAAGGAAGTTTTAGGATTTTAAAACTGTACAATGATTAGACATAGTGTGCGTGTATACATTGTTACAGTGACTAAAGACAAACATGGTGCGTGTGAAAGTGACAGGATAGCATATTACGTGTAATTATTTTTTCTTTTAGGTACATGTATCATGTTTTGACTAAAAATACAACAGTAACAGATCACAACCGCAACCTGCTGGTAGAGACTATTCGTTCTATAACGGAGATCCTTATATGGGGGGATCAGAATGACAGCTCGGTATTTGAGTAAGTACTTAAAAACAATTTTGACTCTGGTTTTGTTTTTGAAGAATGATTAGAGTTACACAGAGATCTAGTTCGAAAGGTTAACTCTTTCAAGACTGTATTTCATGAATGTAGGTAGAAAGCTGTGTCCGGTAGCAGATGGGTAAGCAGGATCATGTTCTTGTCATACAAAGAAACAAAATTTGCTTCTCTTAACCAAAAAAGTGTTCCAAGTCCAGAGCCTCTTTCATGCACAGCTTTTGTTTGACTCTCAAATCTTTGATATAAATACAAAATCTAACGTACTTTAGGGCTCAGATTTACTCAGTACATCTGTTAGTACCATGTGACTTTAATTTGTTCACTTCCATTTATATAAGATACTACAAATAAATACCTTATTCTAGCTATGATATTTAGAGGGGTTTTTTTCAGGTATTATTTTAATCCTCATAAAATAACATGATAGAAAAATGAACTTCAAAACAAATACTTACAGTCGCAAATTGGACAGTATTAATGCCCATTGCTTGGCTGTTTGGTTCAAGACACTTGCTCTTTTATAAAGGCAATTTGTGATTCAGCTAAGTAAAGCTTAAAGTGTTTGGTATTTTTAATTACATATTTAGGGAATGGTTGGTTTTATTTTTATAAGATGATTTCAACATGATTTGGTTATGATGTGGACTAAGAAAATTAACTTATTCTGATTATTCATATCTATACTGTAACTTCATCGCATTCCTTACTGTCTTCTCTGCTTGGGAGAATTTTAGGAATGAGGAGTTTTTTTCAGCAGTTAATGTAAAAAAATTTTCATAGATACGTATTTGTGAAGTCCTGGTAGGAAAGAGTTCACACTGTTCTCTTTAAATTGCATGCATTTCTGGTTTAAAAACACTGCAAGCATTCAATTCCGTTTGAATTGTACAGTAAACCATGAAATGTTTGCTTCTGGTGTGGGGAAAAAAAAAAGTGGATCAAAAGTAAGGTCTACAGTGTTGAAGACAAAAAGTGTGTTAGCTTAAAAGGGGCAAGTGAACAAAATATAACCTTCTTTTTAGAGGCTCTCCCCTTCAAAATTATGATTGCAGGTAGGGAAGCTGCCTGACAAATTGAATACACTAAAAATAAAATTAAAAAGGCCCTGATTTCTTGACATCCTTTTTCTGCATAATGTGAATGTTTAAGTGCCCTTGTTAGCATTTAAGGTTTTTGGAAGATATTCTTCTGTTATACAGATAAAACTTTGCAAAATAATTCTTCATAAATGTAAAACACGCTGTTTGTCAAACTCGCCTAGAATCATCCCTGATCCTGGTAAAATTACATTCCTGTTAAATACAGCAACTGACTTAATGACACCTCTATTTTATTTCAGCTTTTTCTTGGAGAAGAATATGTTTGTTTTCTTCTTGAACATCTTGCGTCAGAAGTCTGGTCGTTATGTGTGTGTACAGCTTCTGCAGACTCTGAACATCCTTTTTGAGAACATCAGTCATGAAACATCGCTGTGTAAGGGCACGCTTTTAAACGGTTTAGGATTAAGTGATCAAGATTTAATTGAATTCCCTTTCATTTAATGAAATTTAGTCCTAGTGCCCCTTCACAGAAGAACTATATGAATTCCTAACTATCTTTTTAATCGAACACTACTGAAAATACAGTGTAATTTGAGTCCAAAATACCTTTTAATGTAAATTTTCACCAAACAACTACTTTGGTACTACTGAAACCCTTATTTTGCATATTTCAAGGGGTTCTTTAAGTCAGCAAATTAGTTGTGGTCTGAAACGTTCGCCTTGCTGCCACAGATTGTGCGGTGGAACTCTGTTTTCTAATTTGTACTGGAAGTGTTCTGACATCATTGCGGCTGGCATTCACCCACTTGCATTTACTTCAAGGTTTTTAGAAACATATAAAGAGGACAGAGAATTAACAGTTAGTTTAAAGTATTCCACAACTATCATGAAGAGAAAGTCATATGCAAGCCTTTGAGAGTTTATGACTTTGGGAGGAAAAGAAGGGGGTTTTTAAGTGTTATTTATTAGCTGCAAAGCCTATGTAAATTGAGGAAGGTGAAGCGTGTTCTCAGTTGTCTTGTTCTTGGGAGCAAAGACCTTTGTAGGGAACAATTTCCTGATATTACCACTTGAAGCCATCACTTGAGTTGTTTGGCTAAAAATGTGGATCTTCAAGCATCAGGTAGTTTGTTGCTAGCTGGTACTTTAAATACAGCTAGTTAGCGTAATGATTTTTTTCTTTCTGTTAACCTGTGTAATGTCTCTTATTTTTCAGACTACCTGCTGTCTAATAACTATGTAAATTCTATTATTGTCCACAAATTTGACTTTTCTGATGAGGAGATCATGGCATATTACATATCATTTTTGAAAACTCTTTCCCTGAAACTCAACAATCATACTGTACATTTCTTTTATAATGAGGTAAGTGAAGAAAGAGTTGCAGTATAACAATAAGAGGACTTTAAGTAGAAATTGATAGCAATTTGGTACATATTCTGTTTAATCTCTTATCTCAGCATGTCCCACATTTATTTTTGTAGTAGTAATATCAGTAATTGAGAATTCATTTGTGGGGATCTCTACAAAAGCGTGATAAAGAAGATCTTTGTCCTCATACAACTATAATAAAATCAAACTCTGGAAGTTAGTGTTGTATTGGACTGTTTCAGTAGTTCTGAAGTCTACTTCCCCGGGAGTTCAACTTGTTTTATGCCTTGCTTTCTTGTGCTTTTATAAACAGGATCTTTTCTGTTGCGCCACTTGGTTCTAAGAAGCTTAGTCAAAGTCTAAAAAGCCTGAGTAATCAAAGGCCAAAGTAGAAATGGGTTTTTCCTTGCTCCATTCCACTTTGTGACAGAAGAGGGCATTAAAGCACTGAATATGTGTAGAGTTAAGCTGGAAAGCTCTGATGCTTAAAGCAGTTTATTTTAATGCAAAGCTACAAATGCAGCTGACCGTGCATTGTAAAATAATTTCTATTACTTAAGTAGAAGGTAAAAATGTCAGACTAATACATGGAAAACATCCCAACAAATATTCTGTACGTGTTTTGGTTAATTCAGAAATACTTTCGTTCCTCTTGTTACAGCACACTAACGACTTCGCTTTGTACACTGAAGCTATTAAATTTTTTAACCACCCAGAAAGCATGGTCAGGATTGCTGTTAGGACTATAACTTTAAATGTCTACAAAGGTATGCTTTTTATATATTAAAAAAGGCATGTGTACAAAATGCTTGTTTCATTGTAGTTTAATTTTCAGTTATTTACATTTAAGGGTTTTATGTCTGTTTTATGAGACTGAAAAGCTTATCATGTTGACATGCTTCAGATACACATTTTGGTTTTTATGAAACAGAACCCCAAACCTACAGTATGTACTTGTAAATAGTACTATTTCCTCACAGGTGAAACTGATTTAAAAAACCCAAAAGAGTATCAAGCATACACAAGGAACTTTAGCGTCCCTTCCAGCAGAAATCAGAATGTGACTGTATTTAAAAAACAAACAAAAAAAACAACCCCCAAGACAAAGTGCTTTAAGAATATCAAGTGTTTTTTACTTATGAACTTGAGCTTTATAATATATGAAGCAGTAACCTTGCTAGCTACATCACTTCCTTTTGGATTTGAAATGTGCTAGAATATGATTGTAGAGCTCCTAGGTGCTGTGGTCACTCCAGTTTAAAGAAGACTTTCCCAGTGAAGGCTAGGAGGCTGCAGTTGCAAATTCCTATACTGGATGTTCCAGTAGGACATAAGGAAAAAAAACAAAACTTCACCGTGAGAATATTTAAGCACTGCAAGAGGTTTTCCAGAGAAACTGAGGAATCTGTATTGTTTGAGATCTTCAAAACTCAACAAGGCCCTTAGCCACCTGGTTGAACTTTGAAGTTAGTGCTACTTTGAGAAAAGGTTTGGACTAGACAACGTCCAAAAGTCACTTCCCCCTAAATTTTTCTTGGGGGTCTCTAAAATTTGTAATAAACTGAAAATATCAGTGATCTCTGTAGAAAAATTGATATATATTCAGAACTTCTACCTCTGAAATCAGCATGCTGTAAGGTAGTATGTATTATGGAATATGTTCATGCAGGGCATGTACTTGTCTAGAATTTTCATTGAATGTTGTAGTGATATAAAGGTTAGAGTTGAAAAAACACAGCTCAGCT
Organism: Burhinus bistriatus; assembly: GCA_013397275.1. Classification (NCBI taxonomy): domain Eukaryota; kingdom Metazoa; phylum Chordata; class Aves; order Charadriiformes; family Burhinidae; genus Burhinus; species Burhinus bistriatus. The sequence continues at coordinate 464,952 of VYXH01006077.1, read as the reverse complement.
GTTCAGGTTTCATAATTTTCTGACTATCCATTTGCATATATTCTGATCTAACACCTACCCTGTATCTTTTAGTTTAGATGCTTTGTGCTTTAGCTTTTTAAACCCTTTTGGAGGATGTCACTATCCCGGTTCCTAATCCTGTTAACTGTTGTCTGTTTCTTTTGCCCTTCCTTCACTGATGATTCCCGTGTTCCTTAATGCAGTGTCATGTAAGTCTGACTAGCTTGACTTTCAGTATTACTGCTTTGTTCTTACACTTTTTTTCCTCTTCTTTTTAATAATGTTCTAAAAAAATCTTTCTGAATTCCACTAGATTTGTTTATCTTCAGACCTATTTAAATATATCAATATTAGGCTCATTCAAGCCAACTAGGAATTGATATGAGACTTTTGTAGATGTCCATTTCATGCATAAGATTGTTAGGTATATACTTGTATGAAAAGCTAGCATGTAATCAAAATTCAGAAGGTACTTTGGTGTATTTATTAAAAAATAATAATAAAAAATAATTGGCAACTGATTTTTCTTTTTAACAATTTCTCTTCAGTGGACAACCAACCTATGCTGCATTACATTAGAGATAAAACTGCTGTCCCTTATTTCTCCAACCTCGTTTGGTTTATTGGAAGCCACGTGATAGAACTGGATAACTGTGTGCAGACTGATGAAGAGTAAGCTCTTATAAATGATGAGTATTGAATGGTCGTACTTTTCCCAGATGTTGATACTTTCCTTGTTTTGTCTATAGTAGTCCAGTTAAGTTAGTTTCTGAATACGTTCACTTGTAGGCAGTTCAAGCTTCTCATTCTTGTAAAGTTTTTTAGTGATTCTGTGAATTAATGGAGGTTAGTGCTGTGTGCCCTATTTGTGCTAATATCCATACAAGTATGTTAGTGTTTGGCAGCATGCTTTTTCTTCATCTTTGCTTTAATTCTGCTAAATTTAGTAGCTATCCAGAAGACACACAGGGTATTTGTGCTTCTCAATCTTATTAACTTTGTCTTTTTAATGTTCCTTTTCTGTATGTCATCTCAGTAGAACAGATTTTTGAAAAGATTCTAGGGAAGAAATTTAAACTGGAAAGGTGAACTTTATTTAATATGAGAACTGTCAGACCTGAAATTCCTGTGAAATATTCCACTATCAACTACAGAAATACTCTGTTGATTCAGGTTATTCTTGATTTACCTTCCCAACTCCACCTTAGAATGGGCGGCTGTTTCTTGCCTTCTTAAAGTGAAGAGACAGACATGAAATACAACATAGATTTCTTCTTTTATTTTTGGAAACAAATCTTACCATTTTTTATGGTGGCTTATGAAAAGACTCTGGCAGTGGAAAGAGAAGTTTTGTAAAAACATTGCTTCTGAAAACTCAGGGAAAAACTTGATATGTGCATCCTAAAGCACATATAAGCCGAATACTGTTTGCTAGCTGCATTCGTTGACTTTACTGAAAACATCATCTTTAGGCAGTTGATCTGTGCAAGGTGGTCTGTGGAAGGGGATACACATTAATTCTTTCCTTAAGTTTTTAAGACTTTGACAGTTGATTATATCTGAGACTTTCTTTCTGCTCTCTTTTTCAGGCACAGAAATAGAGGCAAACTGAGTGACCTGGTAGCAGAACATCTTGATCATTTACATTACCTTAATGATATCCTTATCATTAATTGTGAATTTTTAAATGATGTGCTGACAGACCACCTACTTAATAGGCTCTTTCTTCCCCTCTATGTGTATTCATTAGTAAATCAAGATAAGGTAAGCTAATACCTGCAAACAATAAAGTCTTAAAGGTATTACTTGCTTTCAATATGCCTAATGACTTGTTCAGCAGGTATATTCTGTAGTAGGGTTAATACTGTCGATACCTGTGTTTGTGTGTTTTACATTAAGCAGCTTAAATAAACTGACTGTAGGGAAAGTATCTTGTGACTGAATTTAAGGGCAGAATAGCTGAAACTTTATTCACCAAAGAAATACTGTTTTGGACAACGTGGTTGTTAAATGCTAGCAATAGCGGAGATGAGAAGAGCTGCAAATTTGGGAAAAGGTTTACCTTTCTCTGATGCTGGGAGGTGTGTGATTTCCTTTTCTGATATGGTAACTTGTCTCCTGGCAAAAGCAGATTATAGTTCCTTTTCCCAGTATATGTGCAAATCTTTCATGGTATAAAAATTCAGTCCAGGTAGAAAATACAAACTTTTGGTTTTGATACTTGGTTCTTCTATTTGCAGATAAGCTCTGTTTGAATGTGATATAGTTTAATTTTATTTTTAAAGCATTTAGTGGAAAGCTAATTTTTAATGAAATAGAAACTGTTCTTTTAAAACCTGTAAAGGTTCCTGTATTCACTTGTCTTTTAAAAAAAAAAAAAATTCACTGTTCTGTTTATTTTTGGGTTCGTTCCCCTCCCCCCCCTTTCCCCCTTCTTAATTTTCTGTAGAGGTGTTTGTTCTTAAGATACACAATGCTTTGTGAATTTAAGCATACTTTCATTAAGTAGAGGTCAGATTTACTGCAAGTTAATGAATTCAGTATATTGCATGTACACTGAAGATTGAATAACAAGCAGCTTCTTGTCTTGCCATTGAAATGCGGTAAAGCAGACTTCCTGACTTTTACTTTCATTTCAGCTATTCTAATTCTTTCTACTCATGCATGTACGAAAATCTGCTTTTCCTGCTGTTTTCAGGCATATGTGTCTATTATCATGAGGTCAGAGATATTTGCAATCATAAAATTGGGCTGTTCTTTCCTCTTGAGATAACTGATTAATTTATTTGGTGATGGTTTTTAAAGTATCACTGATTTATTTTTAGGAACGTCTTCATTACTATGGGTTTGTAAATTTAGCTTTGTTGTGCTCAAGTTATGATTCAAATATTTTTGTCCAATGTGATTTACTTGATTTGGAGAAGCGCCTGTCAAGAATATGTTTTTATTATGTGGGTAGTATTTAATTGTTTCTGAATAGCTAATTTTTAGAGAAGATTTTAATGAATGTTAACTGAGAAGTACTTGTTGAAGGAATAGTAGCATAGTGAAAACCAATGTACTTCTCAGGTACTCAAATTTAAGTTACCAAAGTGACTATGACAGACAGTAATCAATAGCCATTTTTTAAGCATGTAGAGTTAGGGATATGCTTATTTGGAGAGTCTTTATTTGAAATAGTTTACAAGAAGTGAATGTTAAAGAGCATGGTGCTTTCTGAACATTTTGTAGCAGAATGTGGAACAATACAATATTAAAAGTTTTGTTCTGAATAAAATATTAAACAGTGTAAATGCTTTAACTTTGTATAAATAATTTAGCATTTTTCCTGACTTTTCTTCTGTAGGGTGGAGAGCGTCCAAAAATAAGTTTCCAAGTTTCTCTCTATCTTCTTTCTCAAGTAAGTATTTTAAGTATTTTGTCCTATTTCAGGACATGTTTTGCAGTCGTGTTATAATTTATAAATTAGTTTATTTTCGTCTGTTTTAGCAAAGCCATTAAAGACAATTTGGCAAACAAAATTTTAAACCTATCACTTTCCATTTTAAAAAAAAAAAACCAAACAAACAAAAACCAAAACCAAAACAAACAGGCAAGATAATCTGTCTATTTATGGACAGACCAAATAGCTTCTTACTTGAGTTAATATCATTCTTCTGAGGATCCCATAGCACAGGGTAGCCTTTAGAACATTCAGTGATTATAGTTTATGTACACCACCTGACAAGTGGTGCATAGTAGAGCCACGCAATATGCTAGGACAGAATTTAGTAAAATTGCAAGTGAAATTTAGATAGATGCAGTATTGCACTTTGAATCTGCCTAAGCTATGGAAGATTCTAGGTTTGAATTTTCCTCTTTGAAACATAGAGGGAGCAATGATCTCATGTTTTTTTTGACTGTTAAAAAAAAAAAAAAAAACAAAACCCCCAAAAAACCCCAACCAACCAAACCCCAAAAACCATCATGACCAAAAATTTAAACTTTCTCACAATTTTAATTTCATTATACCTGTACCTTAAATCTGTAATTAAGTACTTGTTATTTTTATTCTTACCAGTCCCACCTCCTTTTCTTTCTGGAACTTATTTCAAATGAAGAGAGTTTCACAGTGGATATTTTTTTTATTGTGGAGAAAAATAATATTTTTTCCGTGTAGTCTTCAGTGCATTGTTATGAGACTAGTTTTCTTAAATTATGTTCTCTGAAAATGGTTTGTACTTGTATTCATAGAATTTAATTTCTTTTTTTTTTTTTAACTTATGATTTTACATTGGTCTTTTTATTATGGCCTGGCCCTTAATTTCATCTTTTTTTTAAGAACTATTCTGAAAAATGTGATATTTCAGGATAATATAATTTGATGCTTCTTAATTTAAAAGATTGTGATGTTGGAGTTATTTACCACAGATAAAACCTTGGGAGCAATAGATTCTTCTAGCTAAAGGGATTTGCATTATAGAGTTGTATATGTTGACCATTTTTAACCTCTTTGATTTCAGTGGAAGTGTTGGCTAGGTATCACTTCAAGATTTGCATTTATGTTCTTTATTTTTAATAAAGAAAATGGAACTTTGTTCACAGTTCTTTATGGTTAGGAAAAATTTGTTCCATCAGGATGGGATGTGATGTAGAAAATCAAGCTACTTTTTCTGTAACTGGCAGAAATGCATCTTTTTCCACCTCTTTTTAACTTAGCGTCTGTCTTTGATGGAGTGGGATCTGGAAAAGTGTACACTGAGTATCTGAAAAACCTTTTTAACTATTTCTGTTATTGAGGCTAGACATATGCTTGAGGCATTACTCATATATTAGGGAAAAGTACTTGAGATTCTCGTTCTAGCAGGTGAAATTCCACTGCTGTGGATTTTCATCCACTGTTCACAAAGTGAACGTGTAACGTACTTACACCAAAACATGCCTGTGTATAGTCGAGCTATGGTTTCTGAATTAGAAGAAGCCCGAGTGATTTGTGAGGCTGTTCAAAGTATTTTTAAAGTATGTTGTGACTTTCCAAAGTTTTACGTAGATCGCTACTGCATGCTAATAATCACTTCACTTTTGAACTTCTGGAGTGGTTCCGACTTTAATCAGAAAATTGGTGGAGATCAGGTTTAGCTAAATATTGTCAAAACAATGATTAGGTTTACTGTTCTAGAAATTATTTGGGGATTTTTCAGCTAGAACTACTGTTTAGGGATCCAGTTTTAATATTGCTGTGAAGAGAATGGATATAAGCTGACATAAGGCTATTGTGGCTGGATCTGAGCCAGTTCTGTCCAGAAGCCAGTTGTTTGCTGGCCCAACCTTGTAAGTCTTGCCTCAAAATAGAGTGGTTAGTGTAAATGGAGAACTCTGTTAAAGCACCAAAGCACTTCTGGTTAAGTGCTTTAATGTTATAGGCAGTATGGCCCTTATTCCTGTGTTATGTAGCTGCTTTGTAGCTAGACCATAATTCATTGCGATTTCATAGCCAGAAAAACTGCTTCTGATCCAGTTCAGCCTATTGCATGACATTTACTCGTGAATCACTGCAAAGTAATTGTGTGCACAACACAGAACTCAACTGGAGTCCTGCCAGTTGTTGGCATACAAGAAGGTCAGTGGATGCTGGGTACCATAATCAGTATGTGTAGTTTCTCAAAAAAACAATTTTCTGGACCAGTTTTAATTTGGGTTCCTCACTAGAATATCACACAACTTTCATTTCAAAGCTGATGAGGAGAGAGAATTTACATTTCTCAGAAGAAGGGAAGAGTATGAAGAGTTATTAAAACTAGGTAGCTTAAAATGTAGAGAAAGGTCATATACTTGTAGAAGGGATTACGGTCTCCTGTGTTTTGAAACAGATTTCATGAACTATCAGCGTTACCAATTGTACTTTACTGTATATGTAAACTTAAGATACCAGTTTAACAAGGTCAAAGAAATGTGTTCAGTGACTGAAACTGTGGAACTGTATCTGTTCTGTAATACATCTGATATTTCTTTCCACCCTTCTTTTAATAGGTTTTTCTAATTATACATTACGCCCCTTTGGTGAACTCCTTGGCTGAGGTTATACTTAATGGTGACCTATCGGTATTTTCTTCTAAAGTTGAACAAGATATACAGAAAAACTCAGTAAGTGGCCCACTATCTTTAATATTTTTATTTAGAGGCAAAGAAAATATTTGAAAAACAAAATGAGGTATGTGGAATCTGGTAAGCTAAAGTGTGTGTGTTTAGGAGAGAAGAGCAGCAATAGCAGATTTCAGCTTTTGTTGTTGGATATGATAGCAGAAAAATGCTCTGTGCATCTTACAGCATTATGTTCTTGTCAAAGTTGCAATATTTTTGGGCATGTGTATATATTTCAGATAGTGGTACAAGAAAGTCATAATTCGTAAGTTCATAATTTATATCAAGGAATGGTATGCAGAGTGGCGAGGCTCGCTCTTATACTTATTGCTATAACAGCCAAAGTCAGCTAACTTTGTTGTATGCCACACTGGAGGACTGGAAGCAGAAAAGCATAGAAGGGTCACACCTGTGGGGAGGAGCAGACAGGGCAGGTGACCCAAACCTGAGGAACACAGTATTCCATCCCATCTGCCTCATGCTCAGTATAAAAGCTGAGGGATCAAAGGGATCAGCCTCTTTCTTCAATGGCCAGTCTGATGACTCTGTTCATCTGCCTTGATCCCAATCCATGCAGTCCTGAATCCAATTCCCGAATCCAGTTCCCATCCATCACTGAGTCCAGTCTGGGACTTTCCCAGTGCCTGCAGGTGACATAATCGTCATCCTGGGAGCTTGATACAGTTTTGTATATATTGTATATATTTGATTATTTTTCTATTTATTATTTTATTAATATTCTCATTAAAGTAGTTTAGTTTCTTTTTAAACTCATAAGTCTCTTTTCTCTCTCATCCTTTTCTCCCTGAAGGCAGATGCTCTCTCTCCCTTCTCTGAAGGGGAGAGAAGTAAAAGAGAACATCTGTGATTTGTTTTAGCTGTCAGCCTAGCCCAAACCATGCCAAGTGGCTATAGCTCTGAGAGTTTCAAGGGGGAGACAGATACTCTTCAACTCTTCCACAGTACAAATAAACTTTTCCAAATTTCTTCCTACTGTGTAGCGGAAGCTGTGTGGGCTGATCATAGCCAGTAGCTTTTGGGTTCTGGTATTTTGTACTGTTGACCTTGATATTTAGAATCTAATCTTTTTTAGAAAAAACTACAGTGGAATGGTAGAGCTGACTGAATGCTTTAAGATAAAGCAATCTCTTACTTGTGTTAGCAAATGTTTGACCTTCTGCTAACTCTGTGCTGAATGTCATGTCTGTTACTTGTGCAGAAGCAGCTTTGTTACTAGGAAATTTGTGGCGAGAGGGTGGGGCACCAGTTGTTGCAGAAGTGAGATTTTCTTTTCCTGTTACAGTTACTGTACGGAGTTGCACAATATCTGTAGCATATGTTTGTGTGCTTGCACTAATGTTAGGAATATTAAGGATTTCTGTCATGGTTTGGGTTGCTACTTACTGGTCTTAAAAAATGTGTCCTCATGGCATGTAAACTGGGAGTTCTGTCATACCTGAACTGGTAGTAAATAGGAGGGGTACTGGCTTTCTAGGATAGACACTTAGTGAAACTGTTAGAGGTGGAGCTTTGTTACAGGGAGAGCACAGTGGTGGCAGTTTTGGTGAATGAGGAAAAAACTTCCATGGGAGAAACTTTAGTTTTTTAGTAAATTCAACCTTATTCTTCAATGAAACCTTGGAGGGGAAAACCTGTACTCTCAGAAAGCCTACTGGTGGAGGTTATTATTTGCAGAAAGAGCAGGGAGTAATCTTCAGCAGAAGAGCTCCATGCCCTGCTTCCAGTGAGGGGAACTATCAAGTGAGCTGCTCTCAGTTGATGAGTATGAACAACTACTGCATATATTGCGTGGTGTTTTCTACTGATACACAACTCAATGCAGGGAGGCTAAAGTCAGCTGTGTAGATAGAGAGGCATGGACAACTTAAGTAAAGGTGAGGCAGTTTCGTGTTGCTCTGTGATAGATCTTAGAGCAGAAAGTTGATTTTCGAGCATTGTTTGCCATTTCAGGGGCTGTTCTTTGGACTGTAAGGTGTATCAGGATCATTGCAAAGTTATTACTGTGGTATATTCTGTTGCAAAGAAATTACAAACTTCTATTGAATAATGGAAGCTATTTCAGAAGCTACTTTAGAATTGCTTGTTCTAGGGTTAGTAGAGAAAAGTTATGAGCAAGTTTTTTAATTTACTTTTTGACTGAGTTTAAAATTGTGTTTGTTCTTAAGTCAGACCCAAATTTATCTTTTACTAATTCCTTTCTGTTACAATTTCCCACGGTAATTATTCTGATACTCTCGTAAGCTTGTTGTTTTGGAGAGATTTCTGTGTGTTATGGTGAGCCCCAGTTATCTCTAAACCCCTGCTCTGTACCTAACACTGTTCATCTCTTGTAATGGAGATGTCTTGATATATTTAAATTGAAGTGTAACTGGCAGTTTCTAATTCACATTTAGTTTCTAGAACCCGAAGTAAGTAGAACCTCATGTCTATATTCATCTTCCTAATAAGATGAATTAAAGTGGAATAAGTTGTAGAGAGTATGGACTGAGATTACCGAAAGCAGGCTCATGTGTCCTCATGATAAGAGACTAAATGAGTAAAGAATACTTAACAAAATAAAAGCCGAGAAGGGTTGGAGTTGCTGTGTATAAATGCAACACATCCAGAGTTATTCAGGGCAAGAGTAATGGTAGTTGTCAGGACAGAAGGAAATGGTACTTTTTCCTGGAAATCAGTTTCTAGAAAAAAATCATCAGCAGATCTAACTGCTGATAGCTTATGAATTGGCAATAACCTACCCCTGGAGATCTGCTGAATGTTATAGGGCAGTAATGATTGACGAACCTCCATTGAACAGATTCTCTACCTCAAAGTATAGCAAATTAAGATACACTTTTCTTTCCATATTTTTTCACTGTATTTCTGGTTTTAGGTGACATCAGAAGAAATATGAACTCTTAGCTCATGATAAGAGTTGAATATGTGTAGCCAACAGAATATATTTAAACTTGTTAGCAGTCATCACTCTAAGGTTTACCTTATTTCCTGTGAGATCTGTTTTCCTGCATAATTCGGATGTGGGCCAGTTCTACCTATTTCATGTTTCTTGGTTTCTTTTTTAACCTACTTTCTCCTTCCTGGAAAAGTTGTTACTGGTACTGCCTTATTTTACCAGCATGCATTGCACAAGATAAACCATAATTGAAAATACGGTTAAAAGACATTTTAAAAGTATAAAATAGCAGTATCTCAAACTGTATAATCAACTCACATAAACCATATACTATGTAAATTAATTTTAAGTCTGATTTTAGAATGTTTTAAATATGTAGCCTTGTTATATTTAGCAGAACAGAATGTATATGTTGATTTGGTTTTTTGGGGCATTCTTTTTTGAGATGGACCAGACCATGGTTCAGTGCTTGAGCACATTGATGTCTACTGGTCTGTTCTGTTATTTTGATCATATGTCTAACAGCATATTAGAAATGCAAGGACGTTAAGAACATACATTCTTCATAAAGAAAGTAGCTGCAGGATCTAGGAAGCAGTTGTAAGAAGTGAATGCAGGAAGAGGAAAATGCATTACGCAACTTGCATGCTACTTTTCTTTTTTTCCCCTGAAGAATGGGACTTAATATGTTCTTTCCTTTTCTTACGACTTTTCTGACCACAGGCCATCAATTAAAGGTAATCTGATTGTAACCCTGGTTGTTTTATAACCTTCGCATGTTACAGTTTGATCAGACTGAAAATATATCAGAGAGGTTACTGGGAGATGTAAGTGTGGTAAATTTCACATTGTGGGTTTTTTGGTATTGTGACAGATTCCTCCTACTATATGGTTTGTTTCAGTGTCAAGTGTAAGGTGACTTTTGCAAGATTTCTGTAAAACCTTTTTAAAAAGTTGGAAGATTCAGAGAAACACTTTGGCCTTTTGACTTGTAGAAGGCTTCTTCACAGATCTTTCCTAATGTCTTATTTTTTGTGTATAGGTGTTCCTTATTAACTGAAGGGAGGAATTTTTCCAAACTTTTTCCCTGAGGTCTCTTTGATGCGCTCATCTTCAAAGCTTATTGTGCTTGAGTCACCTAAGGCAAGGAATGGAATCAGTTTTGGTTTTTAATCTGGTCTTTTTTCTTTTCTCGTGCTTGCCCTTAAATTTTTAACACCATCAACTAAATGTGATTGAAGCATTGCGATCTGAAAGGTAACAGTTTCTGTAGCAGTCTTGTTCAGCATAAACCTGTGCTGGCAGGAAGCCCCCAAACCACGTGTTTCACTTCTCAGTAACAAGAGAGGTTTGGCTGATCAGTGTTTATAGCTCTGGATGAGAGGGAGTGTGTACTCTGGTAACAGCTGGCAGACCTAACAACTGAGAAGGTTGCTCAAAGCATCGCAGCTCAGAAACAATCTGCAAAATTGTAGGAAAACAGATTTTGTTAGTCCTGCTAGTTGCAGAACTTCTTGTAGTGTCTTGTGTCTTTCCATAAGGATACGGTGTTTTCTGTTGTTAGGATGGCACACTCTTGGAAATACCGATTTCCCCTGGGAGAAATTTGTCATCTAAATTTATTTTCTTGCTGTATAAATCAATAATCAGGAAAATCAGGTATTGATTTAATACTGTTTGCCGCCTTCTACAAAAACAGAAACAGTGATTTGACTTGAAAGATATCTTTGGGTAGAACACAACTATATTAAAGTCTAACAAATTAAGTGGTGTTGGTTTTCTGGACTTGGTAAGTCCAGGTCTGGAAGCTCAAAAAAGGTTGGTTGATGTCAGTGCCATTTGTTCCTAATTGCTACAAGGACTAGTATGCTATTGAGGGAAGCTTAAGATTCAAAAAAAGCTCACGGCATAGAGCATTATTTTTTGTCCTTGCTAGTGCCAAAGACATTTAAAGAGTGTATTTCATATTAATACATTGCTGTCAACACACACTTTGGATTTTGCTGTCCTTATCCTTTTTGCAAAAGGTGTCTTAATTTTGTATGTACTAGCTATCTTATCTGTTGAGAAAGTTCAAAGAAGGGAAAAAAAATTAATAATAATAATTGATGAAATAGGTAGTTCTATGTCTTCTTGTCTCAAGATGGTATACTTTTAAATGATAGATCTTTAGAATATGTTACTTTAGAGATAATTGATCTATTGATGATTTGATACAACTTGAGGTCTGCTTCCTTGTATTTTAAAATGGATTTGAGATTTGTAAGTGGTATGCTAACCTACATTCTAAAAACCCTCTTTTATGTAACTGAAGTTATCATTTAGAGTTAAAAATGTCTTGCTGTAACTCAGTGTAAACTCTTCAAACTTACAGGCTAAGTCAAGTATCAGATGTTTCATAAAACCAACAGAAACGCTTGAGAGGTCTCTTGAAATTAACAAACAGAAAGGGAAGAAGAGGTTGCAGAAAAGACCCAACTATAAAAATGTTGGTGAAGAAGATGAAGAGGAGAGAGGATCCGAAGATAACCAAGATGACCTGGATAAAACTAAAGGTACAGAAGCAAGTTCAAAGGGCATCAGAACAAGCAGTGAAAATGAAGGTAAGTATACCAGCAAATAAAAATGATGCTTACAATTTGGGTACTTTTATTTACTGTATGGACCTAGTTGTGATCTGTTACATGACTTGTTCTCTTGTTGCACTAGGTAAACATGGGACTATTAAATTTGTTTCAGTATTTGGCTGTTTGTTTTTTTTTTTTTTCTCGTGTTAAATCATTCTGTCAGAACATGTATTTCTAATCTGATTAAAAACTATGAAAGTGTTTTCATATCTTTCTGTAGTCTTTGGCCCTTATCACAAATGCATGCCTTGTGCCTAGCTGTACATGATTATGGGGCACTTTATAAGTAGACTTCACAACTTGGTAACTTTTCCTCCTGTGGCAAGGCGAATGGTGTAGCCGCTTCACCTTTGTAAGATGGTCGGGAGTATTTTATGCATGTTTCAATGGTGAAATTCAACAAGCGTGGTAAAAGTGACAGTACATGGTAGAAGATGATATTAAATAGCTCAAAACTGTAGAAAACATCTTTGACTTTTAGATTGTTTTAATTGCACGTTTTCAGGATTTTTGATGTAATGCTAACCTTAAGAAGAGTTGGTTTTATAGGATGACTGGTCTTACAGCATATCTTAACTGTTTATTTTACTAGTTAGTAACCATTAGAAGGATGTACATCAGAAACTAGTCTTTACTTTAGGCAAATTGAGAAAAATGTGGCAGAATTACATGCAAGCAACTGAAAACAAGACCTGTATGCTTGACAGCCCTCTCCAAACATGGTTGTGTTTTCATTTAGATAAAGAGTCTGTTTTAGAAGGCTTTCTATAAATTGTGTCAAATAACCAGTGATGTACTGTCTACCATGATTTGAAGAAAATAGGGCATAATCTACAGTGTAAACTGTGCATTTGGTGGTCATCTTTGTCCAAATTCTTAAGCAAAATCTAGATTTGGTCATAATATGTCTACTTAAAGCCAATAAGTCCCACTTGGGACCAGATATTCTGGTTGTTGTAATTGTAGAGACCTATTTACACTATGAAACTTGATGTCCACCCATGCCCCAATCTCACCAGCATTTTCACAAAGAAATTTTTTTTTTTTTTCCAGAAAGAGGTTCTATGTTTTTTTTTCTTCCTGGGATTGGGAGGGGAGAGGGATTACTGTTGCTTGTTTGTTTGCCAAAATAATCTGTATATTTTCTTTACATATATTATATATGTGTATAATTTTCTTATAGCAGTTAAATTCTTTAAAGAAATGTAAGCAACTTCTTTATTTTATTGGGAAGAAAATTTGCCTACTTCTATTCATTCATTAACCTTTCTGAAGTTATGGTTATACCTCTTATATATAGTTGCATCAGTCACTTTTAATGCAAAACAGAAAATACAAAAGAGCTTGTGATAACTGTTAAAAATATCAAATTTTGGTGTTGTGGGTTTTTTGTGTTTTTAGAAATAGAGATGGTAATCATGGAGAGGTGTAAACTGTCAGAATTGTCTATCTCTACTGTGACAGAACAGAATACAACAGATGAAGAAAAGAGTGCAGCTGCCTCTGGGAGTGAGATAACAAACTGGAACAGGTACAAGGGAACTGGAATATATTTTGCTGGATTGCTTCCGTACTTACCCTCCCATTAACTGTCTCTCTTCTTTTAAGTGATGTGTCAAATCTGCCCCCGATTAAAATTACGTGGGTTCTTGTGGATCACAAATAAGTGAGGTAACAGAAAAATGAGATATGGCATCTCTATTGATCGGTTTCGGAAATGGTCCTGTTTCTTTGTAAAGTTTGTGCTTTCCTTTGTGGCAATTGTGATGCCTTGAGTTGGTAAAGTTACATTACAGACTATTAACACAATAAAACCAGAATATAAATGTTTTTGTTCCAGAATTTTCTAAACCTCTAAATTAAGCCAGAAGTTGTTTTCTTAATGATATTTATGATCACACCTGTCAATTTTGTATACATCTATAGGGAAAAAACCAAGGAAAATTCCTCAGTTCGGGGCTGAATTTTGGAGAATTTTAGTAGCAGTAGTTATGAATAAAACCTACTAAAGTACGTACAGTTTCCAAAATCCATTAGTATACCTTAGGTTTATCGAAAACTTGTCTTGGAAATGCAGTTTTTAAGTGTTTCTAGGAGCAGAAATTGCCCTGACGTTAAAATTTAAACTTTCTCAGTAAGAATTTTGCATTCTTGTTATTAGAATGCTAAAGAAAAGAAACCGAACGTGCCATCTGTGACACAGAAGTAATTGCAGATGTGTCCCTTGGGGAAATGCACATGTCTAATAGGATTTCAAATTTACTTTTAAACTTGGGAAATGCTGCCTGGTATTCCCAGAATTTCATTCTGTCTCCACTATAGCTATGATGTAGCTTAGATTACATTCATTAATAAAGACAACATTTCATTTCATTGTAAAAGTGAAATTGAACCTTGACTCGAACAGGCTTTAAAATACATTGTTCTAGTTTATTGATATTTTGACTAAAATATGTGCCAAATGACTTTTAGAAAGAAATTGGCAATGACTGCATTGAATATGAAAGCAATCAAGATGCTCAGGTCTTGAAAAGCGCAAAATATTTACATGCGAGATGCCAATGCATTTGGCAAATGTCTGCATTTCAGGACTCTCTTGATCTGCCGATATGATCTGACAGCATCCTGCATCTTTTCTAAAAATAAACAGCATCAAAGAATGTGCAGAGCTAAAAACATTTTTAAAATAAGGATAGACCTTGTGTAGGGCATTTCTGGCCTCATTTTTGTACGTGAATTTTTGGAAATATAGGCAGATAAGCTGCTATAGCTTCAGATTTTGTGTTATTCTATATGCCAAATGTAATATTTGAAACAGCAGCTAAATCTCTCAAGAAACTTGCTCAAGTGTGTATAGCTTCTTTCCTACACTGATTAGAATCACTGAGTCTTGTGGATAAGGTGAGCCATGTGAATAAGGTGCCATGTGGTAGTGGAAAATGCAATGATCTTTTATTCAATAATGTCCTGGTTTGAGGTAAAACAGGACCAATTTTGTTCAGTAACTTTACTTTTTAGCTAGGCCTCTTCTAACTGCTGAAATTAACAAGCAAGAGAGAGCAAGCATCTGTCATTCCACTGGATTGGGCCAATGACACATGCTTGAAGTGGGAGAAACTTCCATAACTGGAATAATCATTAATGGTTGTGATGATAGTGATTCCTAATGTGTGTTGCAGTCTTCAGTTGTGGACACACTCTGCAAGAATAAATAATTTGAAGAATAATTGTATAGCATTTGATCTGTTTCTTCTATGAAGTCACTAGTAAAAGTCTAGTAAAGTAAGAAAATGCTTACAGAGTTAAGAAATACACTTGAAAATACTTGCCATGTAGCCTTCAATATTAAAAGTGTTTTTTAAAAATTGTCCTATAGTTGTTGAAAAATAAATAGAAAACAGCACAGTTTGCAGTTAAAAATCTGTAGCTGTAAAAGGTGAGTCAAGTTTTCAATTTCCCTTAGCTCTTTTACTACTGTGAAGAACATAAAAGAGAAAGTTTAAGTGTTTTTGGTGTAATTTTATTTTGACGTCCTTCGCTACTGGAAAGTTGAAGCCTTAAGGCTTGTTTTAAATTAACTTCCTTTTATGATATGCTGCACAGCAAAGCTTTTTTCAGAATGTGAAACCTTCATGCCATGTTGTGCCTTCTATTGCTGCTTTCTTACAGCTGAAGTTCTTCCTGGGTCTACCCTGTTTTTAGTCTGTATGAGGACCTATTGATTGGTGGGATTCCTAGAAGTTGTTTCAGCTTCTAGTTGAGACTTTGATTAATGCAGATAGATGCTGTGAAGAAGCATCTGGAATGAAAATTATTTCTCTCACTGCTGTAATCATGTTTTTTTAAAGTCATGTAATTTCACAAATCTAAGTAGTATGTGGGGAAAAACAATGCAAAATTCATTAAAGATTACAGAAGTCATTTAATACCACGTAATATTGGTGTTAATAGAACAGCTACTGGTATTTCTGCAGCTCTGACCTCCTAAAACATTGGTTTTAATAAAACCAAAATAAATACTGCTTTTACATTGTAGGTCAGTTTTTAGGGTAATTACTGTCTATTGTTGGTCTGACAACAGACCTAGTGCTATCTAGCATTTAAGTATTTTAATAGTCTTGAACCTGGATATCTTGGTCCTCTTTCTTCTTTAGACCTTAAAGCTGAACTCCCTTCGCTACGTGTAAAGCACCCTGTTTCAGGATGTCGTGAGGCTTGTAGGGCTTGTTTAATGCTTAGGAAGACTTGGTTTATTTTCAACACTGCTAATTCTTTAGGCTGTTTTTGCTTGAAAAGTTATGTTCTTTTTGAGATCTACAATAGGAACATCACGTGGGAGATTTGGCTTAGGTACATACAGCAGTGTTGAACTTGGGCAAAGAGGGGTCATAACTCAGTGGAATTTAAGTACATCATAGGGGATGCTTGTAATCAAGTTTCAGAAATGCACAAACATATGACTGCCATGTCATGAACTGAGCAGAGGAACAGTGTGTTCTGTTACCCTTGTCATAGCCTTGTTTTAGTAAAAGAGAGCATATTGTTGAAATGTGGGTGGAGCTGACGGGAAGTGTTAAATACATTGTTACGACTTTGGTTGAGTGGCTTGTCAGGGTACATTAAGTGTCACCATGAGGGCTCCACAGGGCTGGAATTGGTATAGAAGTATGTTGTGTTCTGATCTTTCATAGCCTTTCTGACCCATAGCTAGCCACAGTGATGAGTTTGTAGTGATGCTTCTTGTCTGCTAGGTCTGAAGATGGGAAAATGTATTTGTTTTTGTGACTTTGGATGTTACTTTAGTGTATTTTCTTTGGATGTAATTTTTTTATTTTTTTTTATTTTCACTGTTAATTCCTACCTCTCAAAGTATTTTTTTTATCTCTTTTCAGTCAAGGTTCTAAACTCTCTTCTTCTGGGAACTCTGACACTTCCCTGATTTTTTTTTTTTTTTTTTTTTTTTTTTTTTTTTTTTTTTT
>VYXH01006077.1:416202-433654 GCA_013397275.1 Burhinus bistriatus | reverse complement strand
AAAAAAACTAC
This sequence comes from Burhinus bistriatus, assembly GCA_013397275.1. NCBI lineage: Eukaryota > Metazoa > Chordata > Aves > Charadriiformes > Burhinidae > Burhinus > Burhinus bistriatus. The sequence goes on along the minus strand of VYXH01006077.1, from coordinate 433,643 downwards.
TGTTGGGTTTGACTTTTGGGTTACCAAAAATGCAAGGATGTTGCTGTTCTTGATTGAATTTGGAAACTTTTAAACCCAATACCATAAATTCTTCTTGAAGCATCTAGTAGTAAAACTGCTTTATAGTAATGCTATTTCATTTCGGTAAATCCACAATACATTAGAATGCAATCGGCCTAAATAGGAGAGATCATCTCCCATTATAATGTGATTCTGTTCTTATTCATAAGGTAGTGTTAATATCGTATTTTTGTTAGATACCCTTGACATTCTTTGCTCTGAATGATCATATTGCCCTATTAGGTTTCAACAGCATACCAAATTCCTGTGCTGTGGTGTCAATTCATGGAAGAGCCAGATACATGACTTTACCCTCTTCATCCCTGTTCTGCCAGAAGTTTCTGAAAGCACCACCAGTATGATAGCTGACCAAGCACTCACATTTCTGGTTAATGGGAGCCACAGTTCTGTTGATTTTAAAAGCAGGCGTGAAGGGTTTTGCCTTAAAGCAGTTTAGATTTGTTTTTTCCTAATACTTCCTGCAATCTGGGAGTTCCTGGGCACTGCAGCTGTTCCGTGAATTCAATGCTTTTACTGTAAGATAACAGTTAATTTACAGTATGCCACAGAATTACTATGTAGGAAACTGTTTTAAAAAATAAAACACCAGAAGTAATAAAGAATTATTTTTTCATTTGCTATACTGAAAATACTATTCTTGTAGTGGAAGAGGATTATTAATGGTGCCTTTTGAAATGTGGCTAATAAAATGATGATTGTTCTTTGGCACTTTATCTAGTCTTTGCATACCATATGTCATTAATTTCTAAATCAAAACAAGAATATTAATTTCACAGAGCAGCTGTTGAAAGTTCCTTAGGAGTGGTACATCTTTCAGAATGCTTTGTACTGATGTAGACCTTCTGAGAATACAGATGAAGTTATTACTGGTTTAAGTTCAAAACCTGAGTCTCTGAAGGTTGATTTGTAGTTTTCTGTAGTGTACAGATATTGTAAATACAATCAATTTCAAAATAATGATTTTTTAAAAATATCCACGATTGTTGTTTTTGCTTAAACAGCTCCTGTAATCTTTGCCTGTCAGTCATAATCTGCGTAAGTGTGCCAGTGGGATAAAAGCTCTGCCACTTCTACTTCATTGAAAATAAACAACATGGTTCAACTTCTTCCATAGTCTTTAGCTGACTTTGAAATTACATTCTACTTTCTTGATTTAAAAAGTAGATTTACTGCATGACAAACTCGAGGGTTGTAAAAGCGAGTATAAGTTTGTAAGGTTCTGTTAAAATAGGTAGTACTGAGTGCAGCAATATTTTAATATTCTTTTTTTTAATTTCTCAAGGCAATCAGAGTTTTCTTTATGCTCCGTTCACTATCACTGCACTTGCGAGGTGAGCCAGAAACTCAGTTACCACTCACAAGGGAGGAAGATCTGATAAAGACAGACGATGTTCTTGACTTGAGTAAGTAGTCCCTTAATTTCCCAAATAGTCTATGAAATGGAAAAATTGCTGGCCTTTTTTTTTAAAGTTAAAAACCCCAAATAGTTATCTTGCTTGTGTAATTGACTACCAAGGATGATTGTATGAAGTTTGTCTTCTGCTGGATTTGGAATGCTTCTTGTGGTTTTGGGGTTCTTGTTTGGTTTTCTGGTGTGTTTTTTTTTGTTTGTTTTGCTTTTGGTTTGGTTTTTTGTTTGTTTTTTTGTTTGTTTTTTAAGAAACTGTTAATAAATACTCCAGGGTTTAAATATTAGCACATGAAGTATTTTGAGTCCTTCATCTGGTTTCCTGGTATGTTAGTTTTCTAAATGAACTGATTGTAGGACAATTTTCTTCATTCTGCTTTTACCTATTCAAAATGCACTTAAGCCATTCATGAACTTCAAGAGACTGGAGGCGATTACTCTTAACAGCTACACTGTGCTGTTTTACCCATACTGGGGTTTGGTTGTCATCATATCCCCCTGGCCTGGAGTTCTTTTTCTTCCCATCTCTTCTGTCATTTTAAAGTTTACGTATGGAAGCTTTTACTCCCATGGTTGAACAGGATGCTGAGCCATTCCTAAGGCAAATCATTCTGCAATGTCCAGAATGACCTTGTGATATTAAGTAGTGCTTAGTATGAAGTAAAGACAAAGTGCCTTCTTTCTCCAATATCATAGAACACTACAGCACTCTCCATACTTAAGAAACAAAGAAGTTGGAAGGAATAGAATTATGAAGTATGATATTTGTCTGCAAGTTCAATATACCTGTGTTCATCTAACATCAAAAATACACATCTCTAGATGACCATATGTGTTACTAAACAATACAACTTCTAGAGTAACTCTGGCCTAAATCATAAATCTATAGTTTTACCGTCTCCAGCACTGACACTGTTTAAGAAACAGTAACTTGACATACTTCAAGTTAATCTTACTATAGTGTGACACATTTGCTTTTTGTTTAAAGGTTTAAACTATTTAGAGAAGTGTGTTTTTAGGCTAGAGTTGAAAAGAAAGTGCATGGTAATATAAATACTATTAATTCCATTTCTTGTGATCAAGACCTAGAAGAATTTGATACATTGGTGTTAGCTGATAATTAGTTAATTTTTGTTCAGGCAGTTGTCTTATTAAGAACTTGCAGGTACTATTTGTAGCTGTAGAGGGCATGTGATTGCTAAAATAGAGTATATGTATTTGCCAGGGGTTTAATTTTTGAAGGTTCTTTTTCTTACAAAAGAACGGAAAAAAAAATGCTTCATGTTTCAGACATTAATTTTTTAAATTTTCTTTGTTTAAGTGCTTGTTGATCTTACTCAAACTAAAACAAAAAAAAAAAAGCAGTTGCCTTAGTTGCCTTAGTAGATGTTATGGGGTTATGTCTGGTATTTCAGAGACCTTTTTCTGCATCAGGTCCATCAAGAATGGTAATTATCTGAGTGAAGGGAAAACACTGAAATCAAGTGAGCTAAGCAAAAGTTTTGTGATAACAGAGCTGCTGTGCAGTAGCTTAATGGATGAAATGCAGATTAAAATTTAAATAAATAAATTATATTTCAGAATTATTATTAAAATGTATTAAAATTAATTTTTAGAAAAATCTATGTGTCTGCAATACTGAAAATGCCAGAGGACACTCCCTCTGGCGTAACATCCAAACCATGCAGCTTAGAACAGTGAAAGGTTTTGAGAATAAACTCATTTGTCTGTAAATGTGGAAAGAATGCTATCAAAGCAATTAACTGAACTTGCAAAAATATACAAGCTGTAGGATAGGGACAGGCTTTTACTAAGTAAATGTAAGCATTAGGCTACAGTAAATGAAAAGATACCAAAATACCAGTCCAATGTTTGCGGTTTTGGTAGCTACATGGCCGATGGTGTGGAAGACTGACAGTTGAGTCATCGCAATTCCCATTTGTTGAATTTCTGTGTTATTTAAAAGACTTAATAAAATATACAGGGAAAATACTTCTTAAAATGTATTTTTCAATAGTTCTATTCTGTCCTCCTCCTACTGGTATTGTTTTGGCTTGGTGAATTAAGCTGAATGAGCTTAATGCAAACTCATCACTTTTGGTCTTTCCCTAAAAGCTTTCCCAAAGATAATGGACAGCACAAGATGTTGTGAGTTACATTACACAATTATTAGTTGTCAGGTAAAAAATGATGTCCATAATTTAGTTACTGTTTACTTGCTAAAGGATTAGTAATAAAGAAATAACTCAGCTTCCTGTTTCAAATGACTTAGGTATTTATTGAAACATTGACTCTTTTTCAGAGGGTGAGATGAAATAATGAATAAGCTTCTACCAGGAAAAAAAAAAAAGGTTTTCTTAAATTAACTGGAAATTATGAAGTAGTTGTTAGGGTTTTTTTAAGAACACATTGAACAAAAGATAGATCAAATTTAAATACTGTTTCCAAATGTTATTTGTTCCTCCTCCCCCCCCCCCCCCCAAAAAAAAAAAAAAAGAAAAAGAACACCTTTTGTCTTTGTTTATCTTTTAGTCTCAAGAAAGCTTATCACTTTCATTATAAAATTTAGTGGACTGCACTGCAGGTATTGTGCAATTCATTTTATTTATGACTTTTCCTTTCTAAGGCAGTTGCTTTTAAGCAGAACACAAGGAATGCTTTTCTTGGAACATGTAGCTTAGACCATATATTGTTAATACTTCACTCTGTTATGTAGAATTGTTTGTCATTTTTGTTACTTGTCCATAATACCAGATTAATTGCTAAAGTAGACTGAATACTTATTTAGCTTTGATTCATTTAAATGACTGGAGGTGCTTTTTCTTTGAGTGACTGCTTACCTGTGCTTTTCTGCTTTCTTAATGGAAGGCAGCAGAGATGCCCACATGACTGTGGTACATCCCAGCAGAGAACTGAAATAGTTTCATATGAATTAACCTATTTTATTCCTAAAGTATTGCCTGATAGTCCTCCCAACACCTTTGCTAAGTTGTACTTTCCCAGTGCTCTTTTTCAGAAGAGCTCATGGATTTCTAGCTAGTGATTTCTAGCTTGTCTTTTTAATCTGCAGACTATTCTACAGTGAATATTTTATTGCTGTCAAAATTGTAATAGTAATAACGTGGAATTCTTAACTACCTTGTTTATCACCTGATGAGTTAGAAAAGCATTGAAGAAGTCTCACAACTGCAATATAAAAACAGAAAGACTCAAAAATGTGGAATAGTGCTTAGGAATCATCTTGTAGTTAAGAATCTGCCAGGCTAGACTCACTTCAGTTTTTTTGTAATACAATTTGAATTAAGCATATTCCTGTATGCTGGTACCTCTTTGATTACAAAACCTCTTTAACTCACTGAAAATAGCAATTGTGATTTATTACACTCTTACAGTTTGGGACAGCAGATCCATCTTTCTTTGGAGGAGAAAACCAAATTCTCATTAGTGTAGACTTCAGCAACTGAGTTTATCTTTACAGAAGAAACCTTTCTAAACTGCTTCTCCTGGAAAGGGACACGTCACTCAGAACTAGATAATGTTATGCATCCCTGCTGCTCATTGTGTGTTACTGTTATTGGCGTGTTTGAAAAGAGATTTTTTTTTTTTCCCCCCCAGATAATCTATTTTAGAAATGTATTGGTTAACTTGATCTCTTTTTTTTTTTTTTAAACTAAAATTTTTATTTAAGAATTAATCGCTGCTTTTTTACCAACTAGGTGTTAACTACCAAACCAGTTTTCACTATGACATAAATCAGAAGACAGAAGGATCAATATAGGACTTTTAAAATGTTTGAATGCACAAATATATATGTATGTATTTATATTCTGTGGACAGGTGGGAAGCTGTTACAGATTACATCAGAGTTAAACCTGTACCTTTTGCCAAGATGTTTTGGTAGCTCCAGATGCACTCCTGAGATACTCTTTAGTAAACATCTAGTGCAGATAATAGCCTTTTTATAAGCAGTAGTTTAATTGTAGTAAGAAGTGTTACACACTTGAAGAGTATTACAGTTGTATCTGTGCCTTATGTGTGCTGCTGTTACGTATTTAAGTTTAAATACAGAGTATCCACATACTGATGACAGTTCTGTGCCTTAGTGTATTCGCTGCTTTCTGATCTTTCCACAGAAGGTTTTAGTCTTTATTTTGGGACCACAATATGTAATTACAGCCATAGATTTTTCAAAGCATGACTCGCTTCTACCAGGACAGCATTTATTAATAAACAAATTTTTTTCTACAGTTGGCAGAGTTACCGAAGTTCAGTTAAACACATCGCTTACCCCACTGTTCGTGAAAACAGCCTGTATCTGAAGAGGGAGTCAGTCAGTCAGTCTGGGAGCTCAAAATTTTGAACAGAGTTCTAACCTATTTCCAAAAACTGAAATAAACTGAAAAAAAGCTGTAAAAAGCCCTTCCTGTTTCTCATATCCTATCTTTGAGTCAGAATCTGTCTTGAACAATCAGTGCCTATTGTGGAATTTTAAATGTTAGCTTCAAAAGACTTCTTTCCTGGTTAGCTAGAAAGGTGTAGACTTACTTCATCTTCAATTCAAGGTGACACGTGTTAGACCTGTTCCAAAGAAGTGGCACTGGCATCTGTATCCACAAAATATGATCATGTTTCAAGTGTTTCCTTGGGAGGAGCTTTTCCTGTCAGTCAATTGCTAAAATAATACTGTGTAGTACAGATACAGATATTTGGATCTGATCCTCCCAGCAAATAGATACTGTTTTGTTTTAACAAGTCCCTTGCTGAGTAGCCATGATTATGGGGTTAGTGTTAGCTGGTTTTTCCGTGTTTTGTTCTGTTCTTTTGGGTTTCTTAACCTTTTCCTTGGGACATTTACCTTTATCCTTCCATTGCTTCTTCCCATCTACAACACTGCACACTCTTTGTTCAAAGTCATCAGAATGGTTTTGTGATTTTTTTTTTAAATTATTTTTTAATTATTTTTAAATTTTATTAATTATTTTTAATTTTATTATTTTTAGGGCTACTAGCAAATACTCTGTGTTCACTGTGGCCTTTGAGTGAAGTTCCCCATTTACATGTGCATCAGTTTATGTATTTCAGTTGGTATCACTTTCTAAACTGCTTATTACTGCTATTATTACTCAGACTACCTGAATTGAGGTAGTACAGTGCTGAAGTTCTAGTGTGTGTGGTAGCCTAAGACATAGTTTCCAGTTCAAGTCTTTTCATTGCAGAAGAAAGAGAATATTAGCATTTTGGCATAAAGCATACAGGATACACGCCATTGCATAGGTGCCATATCTTGGGAGGAGACCTAGCAGTTGTCAAAACATGACCGCAAAAATTATAATCGTGTGCCTTTTTGAATTATCACTTTGAAGATATTTTTGATCTAGCAAATTTTCCTCAATCTTTATTATTACACTGTGTTTTAATTTTTTCTGAACATTGAGCTGCTTCTAGTGGTTATGCTCATTCATACATATATAGTGTCAAGAAGGACTAGAGGTTAACAAGATTATTTCAGTTACTGTTTTGATTTTGAAAAATCCTGCAAAACTCACCTTATCAAAATGCTTTGGTGTTTTTTGCCTGAATGCAATGCTAGTGTGTTATGGGAGCTTGATGAGAAAGGTTAGTTTCTTGTAAAGAAGCATTTTAATATTTTGATGCGCATGTGTTCATTGTAAACCTTTAAGTGTAGTTGCAGTGTTGTCAGCACAATATATGACGGTACATTTAGAAACGAGTCAGGTATTCCATAGAAGAAGGTTCATTCCATATTGCTGGGTGTGCTACCACCAGGATGATATATACTGTTACTTTTCACTATTATTTTTTACTGTAAATCGTTTTTTAAGCACTCGTGTATTATGTGATAACTGCCTGCCTTAGACTTCATGTGAGTTTGTAGGTGTCTCGTTTAGGTGACATCTTTAATCCTATTCAGCAGCTCACTGTTAGCGTGACGTTCACTGGCAGATCAAATTTAACAGCCTCGGTGCTTGGTTTCAGGCTGCTGATTCTGTTAGTGACAATGTTTTAAATGCCACGGCCAAGAGGTAAATGATGATATGTTTAAAGGCATTATTTCTGTACTGAAACTGAAAAAAGTAACATTACAGTTAAGTCTCCTTATTCACTCTGTCTCTTCCAAATATGCAGGCTTTATAAAGGCCATCATAGTCAACATTTTTTTTAATAAGATTTGAGGAAAATTTATCATAGAATAATTGAGGTTGGAAGGAACCTCAGGATATCCTCTAGTCTAACCTCCCTGCTCAATACAGGGTCAGCAAGTTGCCCAGGGCCCTTTTGCGTATCATCAAGGATGGAGATTTCGCAGCATCGCTGGTCTACCTGTTTCAGTGTTTGACCACCTTCACAATAAAAAAGCTTTGCGGGTTTTTGTTGTTTTTTTTCCCCCCAATGTTTTCATGGAATTTCCTGTATTTCAATTTGTGCTTAGTGCTTCTCATCTTGTTATTGGATACCACTGGCTTTGTCTTCTTTACTCCCTCAAACAGGTGCTTGCAGACATTAATAAGGGGCTTTATCAGAGGGCATATAAATTTTTCTTCTATTAAATATCTTCCAAGGGATATAACTTACCTTTTGAGTCCTTGTCCGGTTACTTTGCAGGTCTGTTCAGTGAACATAAAAAGTACACTATGGTCAAGAAAATTAAACTTGGATCAACTTATTTGCCTAAGTAGCCTTTAATTTGAACATAAACTGCCTAGGCAAATGAAAGTTTCCTTCTATAGTTTAGTAGGAGATTTCACTGTGGGTAGATAACACGGAAATCTTTAGGTTTTAATTTTTATAAGTATTTTTAAATAACTTAATTTCAAGACTATGCTAAGTATGCTAAAAGAGATTTTTGCTTTAGTTTTCATTCCAAAGTACTAGTATTTGGGGTTTGTCTATCTCTTTCCTAAGTACGTTGTCATATTTGAGCAAAAGAGTCAGCCAAAATGTGGTGCAGATGTATGACCAGAGACACGTCTTCTAGTTTCAACTATATGTACTTTGTGGTGACACCTAGGTAGATGCTTGATTTGTTGCATTCTTGATACAAATACTTCTGTATAGTCTTTCAGTTGCTTAGTCTATGAAGGGTAATGCTGTATAACACTGATCTCCATTCCCCTGATTTCCTAAATAATTACACTTCTGTGAGTGAAATACCAGGATTTCCCAAGTTTAACCCATGCTTTGGAGGTTTTAGAGTATACAGTTGCTAAGCTTTCGAGGTGAATGAGTGGCATTTCCTTCTCACTTTAAAAAAGTGAGGTGTTGGCTTAAAAAGAGATTATTTTAGAGCACTGTCCTGTTATGAAGACCTATATGTTAAACAAGTCTTTGTCATTCTGCAGATACTTCCTGTCAGAAAAGTTTTCTCCCCAGGAGTTTTTCTGATTTGCTCTCTGGATTGTCCTATTCAGGAATTCATTACAGATTCTGTCTAGGTGAGAGATTTGGCAAGTGTGATTCCTCTTGCACAGAGACAGCGAAATAACATAATCAGTCTAGTGCTTCTCCGGTTCAGAGTTGTCATCCCTCAGACACTGAAGTTTATTTATATACAGCTTAATAAACAACACAGTTCAATTTTTTTTTTCTCTCCTTAATGTCACAGCTAGATGCTTTCTGGAAGGTGTTTAACTTTGGATGTTGTTTTCATAATGGCAAAGCAGACATCAGTGAATTGGATTTATTGATTTGAAAACTGATGTGCCTGAATTTTATGCCCATGTTAAAATCCAGATACTCGTTACAAGCTGAGAATGAAGCTTTTGTCGGTTCTCATTTGCTGCAGAATCATTTAGGTTTTAGATAAATTGAAACGACAGCTTATTTTCCTGTATACTTCTCTAATATTTTTATAATGCATTTAAGAGACAAAAATACCTTTTTAAAGGCATCTATTTCAATGCTTTTTATACTTGTGCGCACACACACACACGAAAAAATTACTTAAACACTTAAGTCTAAAAAAAAAAGGCAGTTTGTGCAAAAATAGCTAGTCATTTTAGGTTTACACTTTTCAGAAGAGAATAGAATATCTGGTTTTGTTTTCCTATATCACTGTAGGTGCTAGTAAACACTAGTCTTGAGCATTTTCCAGATGGCCACGAAACGCTGAGAGGAGTGTGAAGGTTTCATGCTATTCCGACAACTAAATTTTTTACATTAGCCTGCACTAGTAAGTTGGTGAGTACTAGCACACATGGTACAAGAAAATGGATTACATTCAGTATGCTTGAAGCTTGATAAACATCTGAGAGGAAATCACATCTTTTATAAGAAATTCCAGCAGGTGCTCCTTTTAAATGCTGACATCCACTTGTTCCTGAATAACGTCAGGTGGCAAGATTTTTTCTGGACTTAGTGGCATCACTCATCTGTATTGTGTATGGTGTTCAAATCTTAGATTTATTGGTGGTAATGTGAAAGAGCTTAATTGGACTGTTTTGTTTGTTTGCTAATAGTTAATTATTTCATGTTTTACTTTTGATAGTGTCTCTGTTAGATTTATAAGTACTGGTTTGAAATATTTTTAAAATACACCTGTCTGGTAGGAGCAAATGCTAGGTTTGTATTTAACAACTTGGTATCTGTTTCAAAAAATACAATCAAGGTATTTAAATAATTTAAAAAAAAATATTGTTGGAAGTGCAGTGTGACACTCTTGAGACAATTCAAGAAAATGATGCTGCAGTATGGATTCCCTCTGCCTTGTGTTTACAGGAAAATAAGTTTTAGGAGCAAGCATGCTTCTGCTTGGTTGCAGTACCCTGTGTGTGGTTAGCATTTATATGTTGTTCCTTATTTTCAGTTATTCGGAGGTATACAGAAATAAATTTTCATATTCAGAGGGAAAAAAAATTAACCAAGAACAGTAATGGGGAAAAGATGCCTTCTCAAAATTCTGTGGTAGCTACCAGAGTAAATGTTATTTTTGTGAACGTATTTGTTAGCAACTTTCTTCCACTAGATTTTTGTTTGTGTATACTCAAATCCAGAAACCCAGTCTGATTATTGTTGTTTCCCCACACTTAGTGATGGTTATACATACTTATATACATACATACTTATATACATACATATGTCAACAAGAGGTTTTTTAAGTGATTTTTTAAGAGACAGTTTTTTCATATTTTGCATCTCACATTTGGGGAGGGAGGGGAGAGACAAAGGGGAAAAAAAAGAAAAACCCACAACCCAAACCATCTTTAACGTGACTTTTCCTTTGGTTTACATTCTGAAATGTGCACCCTGGATTTTTCCTTAATTTATCTTGCCTTCTCAATTCATGTGCATACAGTTCTGTATTTTTCCCTCTTTCCAAGGTCATCTTAAACCTCTTTGCTTTTTTCCTAAATCTTCCTTTTTGTTCGGTAAATCTTGACATAGTCTTTTTCTTGTATACAAAGTCTTTAGCATTAATACTGTCTTTGAGACCTTTTTCTTTATCTGAAACAAGTGGTAAAAAATTCGTTGAAGAAGAATCCTTCTTTTAAAGTGGTTAGTATTTCGTGCAAGAACAGAGATTTCAAATCACTCTTAAGAGTTATTCTTGCTCTTTTCTGCTGTTCTTGATGGGAACAGTGCTCCCCTGCTCAAGAAGGGGGGTGGCATCCTGTCCTGACGAAGAGCAGGGACTAATATGTGAACTGAGATATTCTGACTTTCTATTGGACAAAAGAGAGATGGCAGCCGTACTGAGAAGGTAATTCTGAGCCTCTCTGAAAGAGGGCTGTTTATTGCGAAAGAGTAACAGAAGCAATTAATTTTAAACTGTTCCACAACATGGTCAAAAAACATAGCTTGTCAAAAACATTTTGGATAGAGTGTCGTACAGATAGTTGTTTCACGGGAGTTATGTACAAATTTAAATGGCTTTGTAAACTCTGAGTATATTTGGGGACTATGTTGTAGCTCTGTCAAGAACGTATATTCCTCTATAAACCCACTTCATCAAAGTGCAAAACTTTAACTCTGAAGTTCTTCGCAATTAAAGACTGTCATAGTAAGTAGTAAAGCAGAGTATCGTGCCAAATGGGCTACCTGCTGTTGGAAAAAGCTCTTTATGTGAAGTGGGAGGTGGTGCATTAACTATCTGCAGCTTAATGCTTATCTTGGACTGCCACCTATGCACACAAAGTGCTAAAAGTTTTCTGTAAGAGCTTTTAATGTCTGCAGACAATTTCTAGGCTTGTAATGACTGTAAATTATAAAATCATTAAAGGTCAAGCCCTGAGGCAGGTCAGTTACATTTAGACCATCTCCTAAAGTAGCTAAAGACTTAATATAATACAATCTTTCCAGGCAAATAGTTGCCTGTGTTCAGGCAATATTTTCACCTAATTTAAATATTTGCTGCAAGCAGCTGAAGTCTTTGAACTCTCCTTCCTAGGCTGTATTTCATAAAAGTTGTATTTTTCTTGGAGAAAGTCTAGAGAGATCTTGGATCCATACCTTGGAGGTGTAGTGTCCAAGCTGGTTACAAGCTTCATTTTGTATGAGGAAAAATTAAGCATTGCTGTTAATCTCAGAAATGACACTACACCTTTTTGCAGCAATGTTACATCAGTGAGCCATTCCATCTGTGGTTCACTTTAATCCCCAGATCAAATTTCAGTAGTACTGAAGTTTACTGAGCTTTAAATTCTTTCATCTAAATGTGGTTGGGTATCTGTAACTGTTCCATTGCATGGCTGTAAGTATTCTCAGATCAGTTCACTGGAAATGTGTTTAACCACACTTTCTCTTCTGTTTTTGTCATAAGGGATGACTAGCTTACGACCCTTCAGCAGCTGTGAACTAGAAACAGTCATGTAAATGGAGTGCATTCAGTTGTATAAACTTAAGATTCCTATAACAGTTGCCTAATAAATGAGTAATTTTCCTTTCCATTCTTTGATAAACATTTACAGTAATGCTTTAAGTTTTTGTCAGTTCTAAAATGAAAAATTTCTGCTTTGGAAAACAACTTCTGCCCTTTGAGTTCTTTACCTTAAGTGCTGCATTTTTGTAATCAGGCAGTTGACTTTGTACAGCAGTAATTCCAAATCCTTTAATCAGCTTGCTCTTGCTGTTGTGCTAAAAGCTGTATAAATATTAGACAAAACTAAGTATTTGAGAACTTCACAAGTCTGTTTGGTGTTGTGGCCTATATGTTGAGAATCTCACAATAGATCATCTGCAAAATTCAGCAATCTCATGTTATGTATTTGGAGGAATCCAAATCCAGTTACTTCAGGTCTTGAGAAGAATAGGGCTGTTCAAGGAATTTTTATCGACTGAAATAAGTATGTTGATAGGCTAATTGGATAAAAGAATGAAAGAGGCAATAAATAAAGGGTCTCAAGTTAAGAAGTAACCAGACATGTTCCAGAGTCCTGTTTTGAAACACATCTGTAATTGTTGAAAGCCTTAAGGGCTCATTAACACTGATAATGCTTTATGCTTGTTACTGAAACTGCTTCAAAAAAGGTGTCACCTATAAGAGTTTATGCAATACAGGATAGGCCATATAGTAAGCCCATCCTTCTTTAGTCATACAAACTGTTTGAGAACATTAACTGTTCTCAGTTAATAGCTATATTCGTAGGAATTTTCTTGTTTTGTTCTGTTTCTGTGGCTTGGAAAAAACATTGCATATATCCTGTGCATTATGTACGACTTCCCTGAAGCTAGTTCTGTTTGAACCAAAGGGTGTTCCTGGAAAAACATTAGTTCTTGATTAGAAACTTTGTCCTGTGAAGGAACAGACTACCAATTACGTAGTTTCATCAGTCAGTTATTTTCACTATGGACCTGCTATTTGTAGCTTTTGTCTGTTAGATTTGGCCCTGTATTGATTTTTTTTATCTGTTTGTACTCTTCATGTATGACTTAAAATCTTCCTACTTCCCAGGTATTCTTTAAACTAAATTAGTTGAATTATTGAGCTTTTTGCTTAAAAAAAAAAAAAGGATGTCTAATTTTCGTGTCATTTTTTGTTGTGGTCTTTCAAGTTTCTTGCAGCCTGCTTTGTTAAAACTGTGTGTACTCCAGCTGGCACAGTGTTACAGTAATCCACTGTTCTAAAGCAGAGGTATTACCCTATTGTGTACATTCAGAGATCATGTCTACCATTTTGTTGTAGAAATACATTCACTTTGTCAACTGTAATTCCAAGTCTCTTTTAGAGTAGTTAAATCCTGGCTACAATCCTTCCTACTAGAAGGCTTCTGTTTTTCATTCCCCGATGTATATGACACTATGCATTTCAGAACAATCAAGTAATGTTTGCATGTTTTATGCCTAAATTAACATGCCAGTTCAGGATAAATGACACTTGCATTATCCTTGTTTTCCTATGACTTAGAAACATTGATAATAACTTCAAGCTTTCCAGTTATAAAAGAAAAGGTTGAATAATTTAGATATTAGAAAGTAATTTCTGGATGGATATATTAGATCTATATTTCTCCTACCCCTTCTAGATGTGTATGTGTACAATATAGATAAATACAGGTGCACTTTTGGATCAAAAAATTTAGATAGACAATTTGATGCATTTAATATATATTAGTATCTTTTTTTGTTCAAATTAGTAGGATGTCATTGGTACAGTAATATTGGAGTAGGATTCTGTTGGCTAAACATAGTCTACATTGCCGTTTTAGGTCTCCTATGATTTTCTTCTTGGTGTCTCAGCTGCTTCTCTAAAAAAGAATAAATCTCCCATAGGCTCCTATAGTAATATTTGCCAATCCTGCATGGGTTTCTTGAGCCTTCTCGGGCATATAAGAAGGTAATAGCAATCAAGCCTCATGTGACTGAATCACGTCCTGTATGTACTGCAGAAAAGTAGCAGTGTTGTGTTTATTTACTTTTGTTTTCTCAAATTTCAAAAGCTCACACTAAATTCACACTGGATTAGCATTAATTATCCTCTTTTAATTGTATTAGGGTTCCATATTTCCTCCCTTTCTCTCCTACCGCCCAATCAATTTTGAATGGATCCCGCTGGTGAAGGGTAATTGGTAGAATCATAGAAATGTTAGTTGGAAGGGACCTCTCAGTTGGGGGGGGTGGGGAGGTTTAGGGGGAAGAGGAGGTTCGTTTTGGGAGGAATGTTTGTTTTGGGTTTTTTTTGAAACTTGAAAAACTCTGGTGATAGAAATTCCACAGCCTTTCTGGGTCACCTGTTGTGCTGTATTGTGCACAAAAGAATTTTTTCTACCTGCCAAACTGTAATTTATGGCTGTTGTCCCTAGTTGTATGACCTGTGACTGCAAAGAGCTGTGTGCTTCCATTTGTAGCTTATATCTATCCCACAGATGTTTCTAGTATGAAATATGGTGTTAACTACTTGTTTAGATGTTTGGATAGGTAAATTTAAGTTTTACAGTTTTATATAACCTGCAGCCTCATTCCTATCCATTTAGCGAATTCTTCTAGGTTTCTTTTAGTAGGTGGTTTGGGTTTTTTTTGTGGAAACTGAGGGGAGAAAAACAGTAGTCAGATATTTTTTCCATGGTTTTAATTCAGATACTGTACACAGAGTTGAACTTCAGCAGGATTATTTTTAATGTACTATGTAAACAATGTGAAAAATGCTACAGCTGGATTTCAGATGCACCTGACATCAGTGTTCAGTATGGAGATACTGCTATAAGTATTAGAGATACATTGAATTCTGTGTGTCAAAATAGCTCCCTTCAGATAGATATTAAAAATCTGAATAAGGCAGCAGCCTTTTTGAAAGATACTTACCTTACTGTAAATGATACCGTTTATCAAACTGATTTCAGTATATAGACACATACCTAAAACTACAGCATCCTTAAAAGTAGTATGTGTATGTAGAATAGAAGGGGGGGGGGAAAAGCCTCCTATATCTTAACAGCAATTGAAGCCTACAACATTGAACCCTCATTTTAGGAAAGGCTGTTTGAATTAATAACTCCAAACTGCTGAGTCTGTCAGTGCCTTAACAATAATAAGGAATGAGAGCACTAAGGAGAATGAGTGTGTTGAAAAACTATGGCTAAGCTAGAAGCAAAGTGTAGAACTCATTGTTTTCAAATCAGATGGCTTCTATCAAAAAAAAAAACAAAAAAAAACCAAACACCAAAACCCAATCAAAACTATTGCAGGAAATAGTTACAATTCTGCACCTTAGTTGGCTAAATCCATCAAATTGTGTGGAGTACCATCTAGAATTACAAAGATGATGAACTCAGTAGGACAGCATGTGCGGGCATAGAATCTTTTGCTTACTGTAAATTGCACTAGATGAGACAGAGGAAAAAGACCTGTGTGTATTAAGTATGTGAATGAAAGTATCAATTTGAAGCAAAGGACGAAGCAGCTGTAGTAAGATTAGCAAAGGTCTGCTACGAGGTGTCAGTGCCAGTTTCTGAGGTGCTCAGACTTCAGGTGGTGTAAAGAAGGTGATTTAGTCACTTTACAAGAATGATGGGTTTGAACTGAAACAGGTGCAGTGAGGAGATGCAGGAGGATCAGGGAGTGGTGTATTTACTTCTTGAGATCTGTATTTTGGGGCTTGTTTGAGGGGTCCTAGAGTAATGGTTAAGAGATGATATGTTTATTCAATATAAATGAACAAAATGGGTGGGTAAAGGAAAAAATGTCACCTCATTTAACAAATATTGGCAAAAATGTGCTACAATTTACACATATAGCCTTGAAGTTGAAGGACTTCCAACAGTCAGAATAGTCAAGTTTCAGACCTGTAGAAAAGCAACTTGTTTCAGAATGGAGCCTAAGTTTGCAGTGAGGTAGATGTAATTGCCTGCAGTGGTGTAGGACTGTATCTGTGGTCTTTTGACAAGACTTTTTGAGACTTCGCTTACTGAGAGAAATCAACACTGTTGCAATTTCACCCCTGAAATGAAGTGACCTTTTATACTAAAAGGTAATGAAGGTGGTAAGAGAAAGCAAGGTGCATATAATACACATACATAACTTGTAAGATATCTGAACCACTGTTTTTAGAATATATCCTGCCCTTTATATGCAACTATAAATATGACAGGAAATGCAGAATTTATATTAAGAAAACCCTCAACCTTGAATAACTTTAAACTTGTGTTGTAAAGTTGATTACACTTTTATATATTAATATTTTATGTTACATAAAAAAACCAAAAACCCAGAATCCTTAATTTCAGTAGCTATGTAACTTTTTTCCTTCCTTCCTTCCTTCAGATAACAGTGATCTCATTGCTTGTACAGTCATAACAAAGGATGGGGGTCAAGTTCAAAGATTCCTGGCTGTGGATATTTACCAGATGAGTTTGGTTGAGCCAGATGTTGCCAGACTTGGATGGGGAGTAGTTAAGTTTGCAGGCCTTTTGCAGGTAAGAGAAGTTTTAATCTGTGTGGTTACTTTTTCGCAGCTGAAAAATCTACATTTATGTTGGATAAATAGTAATACCAATATTAGCTTATATGTTTAAGCTCTGTAGCATGCTTACTTGTTTCTTCTGTTACTAGTCTTTTTTCTAGTTCCTGCCTTTGAAACTATTTCTGGTTTTCTGAAGAAGTTTACATAGCTATCTAGAAGCATACTTGAGAATGAGGTAACTTCCCCAGTATATATTGGGGTGTGTTCATTTGAATGCTGAAATCGTGTACAATCAGGGTTGGTTACCAAGGACTTGCCTTAAGCAGCACAGTAATGAGCTCTCCTAGAATTTTGGTTTTCCTGTACGGATAGGGAAGGTGACAGGTTGCAACTTCAAAATGATCTGTGCTTATCTAATTGATTTCAAAAGTTTTAAGAAGTTTCTCTGATTTATGTCTCTTTCTTGCCTTAGCCAACACTGTTTGTATTTCCTGAAAATTTGCTATGCCCAAATAACTTAATTGAATTTTAAACTGACTTAATCTCTACAAGTACCAATTTCTGAAGAACTAAATCCAAGGTTCTACAACTTGTATAGTC
>VYXH01006077.1:363243-394590 GCA_013397275.1 Burhinus bistriatus | reverse complement strand
TTTTTTTTTTTTTTTGCCTTATGTTCATGTTTTCTTTTCTTTTACAGGATTAATTGGAATCATACTGAAACTGAAATGTTGTTAAGGTCACTGTGTATTAAAAACAGAACCTAATTCTTAGTTTCTGTATTCACTACATTGCCTTGTAGACTTTTCTGCAGATGCCTGTACACTTGAACACATGCTGTTTTTCTTCCAAGAGCTCAAAAACTGGTCTGTCTTGAAGCTGGATACCTGTTACTTTAATGGCATCTATTACTCTAGTTTGAAAAGAAAAAAACCCTGACTTTTCTGGGCATACTTGCTCATATAAGGCTATATTGTCTAATCTCTTACATTCACTATCTATCCAAGCCACGTGAGCAGTTTACTTGATAGTTAGCTAGGATTTTAAGGGGGAAAAAGACAGTACAAACAGGTGTTAATGGTTTGGTTTTTTCATTGTTTGGGAAGGTGTAGTGGCATATCAGTTTTCTGTAGTATGTAATGCTTATTCCCAATTTTATCTGTGCTGTATGCTCCATGCTTAGGAGCACAAAAGAATGATATAACACAAGCAGGCCTATTTTGCAGCACCTTTCAGTTGCAGTAAGCACATTATGGAAGAACAGGAAGGAGAATAGTTCTGCTTTCTGTGGTTGAGGTGTCACTTAAATATGAATCTGGAGAATGAAATGAGAGAACAACTTCCAAATTTTTGTAAGAAACAAGCCACCTCTTGGGAAAACCAGTTATACAGGAGTTTGTTTTTGTTTGTTTGATTTTTAGGTGTTTTTGTTTTGGGGTTTATTTATTTATTTATTTCTAAAGAGCTTCCTGGTATGGGGTGGCTATTCATTTTAGTCTATACTAAATGCTGGAGAGGCTTTCTTATTCTTACCCTCAATTTCGTCTCTCTAGGAATATTTCTGATGTTTCTGTATATTCTAATACTAAATGTGTAAAATTTTCTATTTCCTGATTTGAACTGATTCCTGCTGACATTTTATGTTATGCCGTCATAATATTTTGTTTTCTTTCTAATTACTAAAAGGTGAACATGTAAGCATAGTGCTTCACACAACTGCATTTTCGACCCAATTATTCTTAAATATTCATAAGTATTAATATACTGTTAGGCTTCATGTACGTACTAAGTTGAAATTGATTGTTTCTTGGTGTTTTCTTTTATTAGATGACGCTTCAGCTCCAGAGCAGCCTCAGGTGACCATTTCTGGTCAGATGATCATTTCTGGTCAGACGATGTTGACTGATGAAACTCTTTCAGCTGTCTCAAAGTCTAGCAAGAATGCTATAAAAAACAGTGACATAGAAACAGCAAACCTGTCTCCTAGCCTGATTCCTGCACAGCAGCCCACAATATCATTAATAACAGATGATAATACAGATGCGCTAAGTGTAGAGTCACTTACACTGGTGCCACCAATTGATCCACACAGCATTCGAACATTCAGCTGCATTTCTCAGTCCTCTTTGCAATCTGAAGTTGAAGTTAGCAAGGTAAAAGATGTAGAGGAAGAATGTTCTGACTAAAGCCCGCCTGCAGACTGTGATAAACAGAAGCAAATGCAACCAAACTCTTCATTGTTTTTTCTTTGGGAGTTCAGATGCTTTTTGAAGCCTGAAAGGCTATCTGGTCTGCCAGAAGAGGCGCACTGAAGAAAGAATGTGGGCAGCTTTTAGAGTAAAACGTCAGATGCTCAGCATATTTAAACTAGAGAAGAAAAAAAAAAACAAACCAAAACAACTTTTGAATCTGGACTGGTTGTTTCCTACCAATTTCTGCTATATAAGAACATGAAAGTATTTCAGAGCACCTACTGTCTTTCCATTATAGAGTTCCAGCTGCAGGAACTAAGTTAATTGTAAAAGGTCTAGAGTTTTATGGCAAAGTGAAGAGATTTTTGGATACCTGGCTTCAGGATATTGTATCATTACTTCTCTGAAACCGGAGACATACCATTGACTGGAAAAAATTATATATTGTAGTACAGAGATAACATTTCCATTTGAGACATGGTGTGTTTTTCAGTTTGGGTTTTTTGGTTTTGTTTTGGTTTTTTGTTGTTTTGTTTTGTTTTTTTAAATCCTGATCTCATTCATCTTTCGGAGGTCTGCATGATACCAGCAGGCTTGGCCACTTTCAGTGTTGTCTTTGTAGGACTCCAGACTTCAATATTGTGTTTTCCATATGTAATATTTATTTTTTAATTCAAAGCAAGATATATATATATATAAAAAAAACAATTTTGTAAAAGGTAAAAGCCTGAAATTTAATGACAAATGCTTATTCAAATTTATGTAAGAGATTTTTGAGACTGCTTTAATCTTTTCTTAACCAGCTACAGAGAAATGTGAAATATTTTAAGAGATTGCCATAGCTTGTTTGTTTGCTCCTGACAGTCAAATTGTTACACTGCTGAGGAATGATGATATCCTTTCTACTGAAGGACAGCTTCTAGAAGCAGACAGAAGCAGTTTTACTCGAAAGAGGTTTTTTACATTTTTCGTCTTCAAGTAGAAAGAAGGTCACCACATCTAACTGATAATTCCTTTACAAGTCTGAAACTCAAAATGAAAGGTATTGTGTAGTTTTTTTCCTATCTGGGATAGTATCATCACAGTTAAACAGCATTGCTACATAAAAGTGGTTCTGAGTTTATGCTTGCCTTACTTTGCTTTTTAGATCCTGATACCAAGTTGGCAGAAAATAGTGGAAAAGTGTTGAATAAAGTTTGGAATGTTCTTTGCTGATTTGATACATAATTTAACATGAATGGAATTTAAGATTTCTCACCAATTTCCATGTGTGTTAATTTAATAGTAAAATGAGCAGATTGTCATTATTGGTCTGCTCATAATGTGCTTTCTGGCTCTCAAAGATTGAAGACTCCTATTTACTTTACTTGGTGTTGTGATTTCAGTCATCAGTGCAATCTGTTTCCTCATTCTGTCTCTACTAAGATTGGTTTCATATCAAGTAGGTGAATCTGAAAAGTTTTTACCTGCTTCCCAGTCTCTTATTTACCTCTTCCTGGCTGTCAGAGGGAATACTTGAAGTGATTTTAAATGTTATATTTAAATATAAGAGGTTGACTAATCCACAAGTATAACTTTTCTCCCTTTTTCCATCTTTTCCTTCACATAATAACTTAATGTTTGTAAAACATGTATACAAGGTGTCTGCTATTGAACGGCAGCAATTTTTTTTTCTTCCCTTGTTAGCTTTTGCATGCAGTTTTGTTGATTTCCAGTTTTCTGTGACTTCTACTTGGTCCCAAATTGGATTAACCAATATTCTGACCATTCCAGAGTGGTCCAAACTCTAAATGAATTCTGAGAGTTAGGGGTCCTCAGCACTGCTATGGTTATGGGATGAGAATTTGGCAATGCTGGAGTAAGAGCCTACCTTTATTTTGGTCATATGCTTACGGTGAGTTTACATTGCAGCCACTGTTGCAGCTAATGTACATGTACCTGAACAAGCCTAGACTTCAGTAGCAATTTGGGCACAAAGACGACATAAATTTTTATTAGCTGAACTGATTGCAGTCTAAACTTCCTCTAGTATGTTGCAGCATTATGCTGTAGCCCCAGTAATATTCTGAAGATCATCATAAAAAAATGATGCCTTGAAAGCATTTTATGTTAGCTCTTAACCTTAACTCTTGACCTAGATTACACAAAATGCCACTGTGCAGGCTGAGTTCCCTTAAATAGAATTAATTTTAGACAGAAAAACCTTGATCTTTATTTATTTAATTTCAAATTCAGTTCTAGCAAGATTAGGATCATCCACAAGGAGTCTTTTTAATGGGCATGCGTAATACCACCCTTGAGCTGTACTGCACAAATGGCACAAAGCTGACTTTGAGCTTTTCATTGCCTTTGAGTGGCTTTTAAATTCTCATGACCAGTTATCTATTGAGAGCTTCACGGGAAATGACTGAGATACTGTTACTAGGAAAACAGAAGACTTGGTCTACTGTCTAGTCCACTGCTGGCAGAGCCTTGCTGGTCAATGGGTGGTAAGGTGGGATATCTTTTAGCAGTTCTATCAAAAGCTCTCTGCAAAGATGGAATTACACTGGGAAAGCTCTGATTGCACCAGCTCTACCAATGTTGTCTTGTTATATAAATGCTAAAACCAGTACAGACAAACCTAGATCTCTGAATGGTTATGACACAGAAGCAATTGATTTTCGCCTTGTTTGCTTCTAATATTAAGGTATATGTGTATACAATTTGACTGTGCTTCATGCTGCAATAGGAGACTTCAGAATGTAAAAACTCTGGAGATCCTGAAATAATCTGTCATCGGCAGTCTTTTATCTGCCAGTACGGTGTTACTCATCTACAATTCCTTGAAGAGTATCATATCTATCTCTCCCGTATCAGAAAAACTCAAGGGCTGTTTCCTTATCCCCCTTTCACTGTAAAAAGGAAACTCAACGAAGAAAGCATTAGCACATCAGCCACAAATGTAACTTTTTTTCTAAACAAAAGTTGATTTGAGTCAGTGTAACATCACCCTTGTTAACCAAATCCAAATACCAAGTTACAAATGAGAGCAGCAGCTAAACAAACAACCATTCAAGAAGCTCACTATTTCAGTGTGATACTGCAGAGCAGAGGTACAATCACTCTAAAGTAAATATAGCAATGTTCCAGAGCAAAATGTCAACATTTTGGAGAGATGCTAAATTCTCAGTGTTTGTTTGTAGAGGCTGTCCCTATCTTCAGCCATACTCTGTTCACATAAAACAGTTCTATTATTCCCTTCCTTTTGAGAAGAGAAGCCAAAGAAGCCAAGGAATATTGAATATTACTTTGCTATTTTATAGTTATGCATCTAATTTTATCAAATTTTGCCAAGATACTACTTGTTTAACAGAACTATGTGTTGCTGTTGCTGTTAGGTCTCATTGCCTCTTGCTGGTCCCCTTTGCTTTTCTGTCATCCATTGTACAACAATGAACAAGTGATGGCAGCATACACTTGGTAATTTGGTAAAGAAAGGGAGGGAGGAAATATCAGTGCCCAATTCTAATGTCTGCTTCACCATGGAAGTAATGCAGTGTAAAACTTGTGTACAAAAATTAGTTGTTTTGCAGAAATTCTTTTATATAGAAAAGGTTAAGCTTCCTGCAGTTCATTTTACAAGCTATATGGATTAAACCAAATTCATTACAAATCTGGTCACAAATACTAATACTAAAAACTGTATTTTGTGTTTGAAGTCATGAATTATATACAATATTAAGGACTGAGCTCATTTGTATTCTCCACTGCTAATTCATGATAAACTAAAATTCTGACTTCTCTTCTTTAAGCTAAGCTTAAAAAAAGTTATAAAATTACACCTATTAAAGAAGCTTCTCAACATTCTTCGCTTTCCAACACAGTTGGAATTTTCCTTGAAGTCATTTGGTGAGGAAAAATTGGGAATATCTTCCAGAATTCATTTAATCTTCTGCAATATTGTTGCTAAAGGACAGGTATGTGGCATTTTAAAACTCTTCTTCCGTATCCAGAATTAAGACTCAAATCTAGGTCAGTATTCAGAGTTTAAGTCAGTGTCCAGTGATTCATATGAACCCTTTGCCCAACAGGGACAGAATATGGGGGGAAATAATGCTCCTTTGTGGATTTGAAGTATTCTTGTGTGTGGATTTTTCAAACTGATGATTAAAATAGTTTGTTTATAGCAAAATCAGCCATCTTTAGGATTGAAATTACTGTGACTTTTTTTTTTCCTAATTAAGCAGTAAGACATGAGTGACTATAATTTCCATACTTACTGCAAGTGGCCTGGCACGATTACTTTAAGCAGTCTAGGAATCAAATAATTGCCCTGCAATGAAGTGCCATTTTACTAGTAGTAACTTAAAACTGTATGCTTGAAGACATTGGTGAGCTCTTAGGCAAGCAGGTCAAACTGTATGTGTAATTATGAAGCAACTTCATAAAAATAAGCACTTGAATCACATGGTGCTGTGAGTGCTCTAGTGTAATCAGTCACTCTTTTCACTGCACACTTTACAGGTAAATAACTATAGAATAGCCTAATGAATAGTTTCACTAACCTGCATGTAGTACTCTCACAAAAAAAAAAAAAAACCAACCACCCAAACAAACAAAAAAAGACAAAAAAACACAACCAAAAAAAACCCCATGCTAATCATTCTGATGTTGTCTTCACTACCCAGGTAAAGTTAAATGAGTTGCTTTTAAGAACATTGCACAGGCAGCTGTAGTCTAGTGTTTTAGTCCTATACTTGAAACAAAGATTTGCAAAGAGACATCAGATGGGGTCATCAGTGAGATCTAGCTATTTTGCCTCAAAGATAATGAGTCTCCTTGACGAGTCTCCTACTTATTTTCAGGCAACCTAATGTTAAGTGTCTAAATATATGTTGAAAATTCTATTCCTAACTGTTACTGTCATTCTTCTTGAAAGAGTTTTTTGGTATGTCACTGTTTAACCATCACTGGCCTACCCTAGGATATCACTAACCTGGGCACTGCACTTCTATTATCTAGAAGTCTTTGGAGTAGTTCTCCTGTGCTTGCCTCCTCTGTTGCTCTGACCTTTCTCAACATTTGCAGCATGAATTATAAACAAATATAGTAACTCTTACTGTCTCCTGTTGGCTTCTGAAAAGCAGATTGTGATCCAAGCAGGGCTTGCTAGGGTGGGATTTTTTAGGGGGTGGGAGGGGGAAGTGCTTGGGGTTTTTTTCTGCTGCTCAGGATTTTTTGAGCAGCAACGAAGACATGGGAGATGCACTTCTGGACTGAGTCTCAAACAGAAGGTTCTTTCATATGGAAATGTATTTTTATATTACATTTGTACAGAATTTTCCCTATTTTGATCTCCCAAAATTTTTAGATTTACGCATTGCTCAGATTTGATTTCTTTTGCAAGGTGTTACAAAATATGTATTTTATGTTTGTTAATGTATTATAAATGTAAAGCTAAATTTTGCTTGTCTAATAAATGTGCACTGTGGCAGTATCTGTTTTATTGTCTTACCAACCAATTCATTAGTTCTTAATATGAAAAGCTAAAAATTGAGTTGTTGTGACTGTCTTGTTAGCATAAATAAATGTGTGGGTGCATTTATTTAAAAACATAACTAAAAAGGGGTTAAGAAGCAGGTAGTGACTAAGAATACTTGTTGATGACAAAAGTTAGAGTTAAATAAGATTCAGACTAGTATATAGTGTTCCTAGGATTCTTTTAAGACTGTAATCTTAAGATACATGAGATTTATTTTTTTTTTTCCATCTCGTTCTCTATTACTTTTGGTTATAAGTACTCATACTAAAGTGAGTTTAAGACATAGTAATTGCAATCTGATAAGTAGGTATGAGGAGATGAGAAGGTCTGAGGTTTTGTGTTTAGGTGTATTTAAGGACTAACTGGCAGAAATATTTACAATGAACATGAAGATAATTTTGAAAAGGATTGCGGATAGATTCAAGTGTGTGAATTTATGGACTATTAGAATTTCTAGGAACTTTGTTTCACCCGGCGATAGCACTGAGTAATATGTTGTTACAACTCTAGGGAACCTGCTGGAAGCATTTTAAACTTTAGGGGATAACTTTAGGCATCTCCATTTGTGAACAGATGTGTTGATATTTTTGTTGCAAACTTTTTACTTCATTTTGAGGTGTTTTGTAAGTTTGATTGTTTTAAGTGCAAAGAGGGGGAAATGTCTTTTTCTAGAAGAATGAATGTACCTGGGATTTAAACACTACATAAAGCATTTAATGAACATGAAGGGCTGTCCTCCTATGAAATGTATCTCAATAAAGTTGTGTCTGAAATGTACGTCATTTGAAGAAGAAAAAAAAAAAGTCCTGAACATGTACTTAAATTTACATGGAAAAAAGCTCAAACATGGCGTGAATTAAATTCTGAAATGTCTTTCTACAGGCAATAAGTATTATTTAATGTAAGTTATGTTAGGCATTAGGAGTAAATGTGACAATATCTTATGTCAGTTTAAAGAAAAATGTAAATAAGTGTCTGGGAAGGGAGTGAAATTGGAAAATATTGATGTATGTTTCTGAAATCCGGATTTGTATAGCTGAGTCTGTATTTGCTGGCATTAATCATCTGTCATGGCTATTGAAAACCTGGACAAGAATGAACAATAGACCTTTCTTTGTAAATGGAACTTGGCAATAAAAATGGTATTATGAAGAAAACTTCCTTCCCTTTCATGTTCTGTTGCTGGATGTGATGCACAAGGACATTCAGTAATAGTGAAATGCAAAATTTGCAGAAGCTTGCTTTTGTTAAGAAGAATGGTGTGCATATGTGACTGTCAGGCATTTTAATCTTTAAGCTGAAAACTGAAATAGCCAAGGTGGTTTTGCATTGTGTATGCAGGAAAGACATAGCAAGAGAGAGAGAGCAGAAAAGAAGCCCGTAGAGGTGATGGAAAGTAGATGAGACCAAGGGTTAAGAGTGGCTGGGCAACATTTAAAATGTCTGTGAACCACTTTGAAAGTGCCTGTCATGTGTGATTTCTTCCCCAGATACATCCTTGCACCCACTGCCTCTTTCACTGGTGCATGTTGCCAGTTCAGTATATGGATTAAATGCAACCAAGTTATTAGTTGAACTCTTGTTAATTGGCCTTTCCATCTATAGGAATTAATTACAGTCAATATACATTCCTTGTGAAATGTTATTTCTCAAACTAGGCATTGTTCCAGAAGCTTTCTTAGGAAGAAATTAAATCACACTGCACTGTGAAATAAGCAAGCTAGTTATCATAGGTAGGAGACAATGCTGTGATATACTATGAGATGCAAATGTTAAAACATGGTGTATTGGGGAAAATGAGCTTAAATTGGCTCCTGGCAGTCGGACGTTCTGCATCATGCCAAGAGTACTGCTTTAAGGATACCAACTTTATAGTTCGTGACCAGGAAGTTCCCTTCTGTTTGAAACTGTTTTGTGATTCCTGTATCTTTCTGATGCCTCAGAAGTTTTGCATCCTTTTGTCTTGTCACTTTTCCTCTGTTTCTGTACAGGATCTTTTTATACTTGGACATTGAGTCAAGTTCAGCATCTTGCCCTGTGTTAATAATGGTCAGAGATTATGAAAACACAGCCTCAAGCCCTCTTCTCATTCTGACTTGGATTAAAATGANCAGCCACTTAACAGTCCTTTAATAGGTAAATCCACATCTTTATCATTAAGGTAATTCATTCCAGTATAGTTATATAAATAAGTGAAACTGTGTCAATATATATATCTTTACCAAAGTAACTCATCTAAGTAAAGATGTATCATTTGGAGATTGATATCTTTATTCTTTAGCACCTAAACTGCTTGGTTTGTATGTATATCAAGGCAAGTGTTCACTGGGATTGCATGGGTGCAGCTGTTTGGTAGGGGGCAAGAAATTGCATCCCTAACTGCATTTTTATGCTGCCATGTTAGAGCATGTGTCAAGAGAAAAGCTGTATTGGCATTTTTTGGTGATCTTTTTGAGTATGTGAGTGATTCATACAACTGGGAATGCAAGCTCACTGTCTATGTGAGTGTATTTCCTGAAAATTCCATTTCATTTTAAGGTGATACCTTTTATCTCTCAAATAAGGAGAGATGGTGAGAGTTGCAACTCTCCACTGGCAAATTAGAAGAAAGGTTTCAGGTGAGTGTTCACACACAGTTAAGGCAGTTGAGCTAATGAGGAGTAACTCAGTCTGATTGGGTGGTGTTCAGTTGTGCGTCTGTTTTTAGCTCAAGGATTCTACCAACAGCATATCTGCAAATATGTCTAGGTCTTAAAATTATTATAGCTTTTGGATGCTAGTTCTATAAAATGGATTTAAGAAGTAAAATTTTTAGATTATCAAGTGCCTTATTATTCTGGATCAGATTATGAGATCTTTTGAAATATCTTGAAAGCTTCTGCCTCTCCTCAGAGACTCATTCTGCAAAGTTGGGAAATGTTGTGCTTGTTGAATGGAAAATACTGATCTCATCATTCCATCTTCAGTCTTGCCCCCAAATAAAGGTTTATATTTCACATAGGCCACAGTTTAATTTTTTTTGGCTTGTTTGGATGACCGATAAGGACACATGAATACTCAGGCTCTGTTTCCTAGTTACACATCATTTTTCTCTGCTTTAGTATGCAATAAACATTGTGACACAGGGTGGGAAAACAAGCTGTTGTTTTACTGCAGAAATAAATTTTTACTTTAAGTTAATTGGATGAAGACATCTCTGTGTAAATTTGTCCTCATTTTTGGATCACTTATTTGAAGCAGATTTAGGATGCTGAGAAGCTTAGAAAAATGTACACTTAAAACTTACATAGATTAAAGGAGTGCTATGAACACTTGTAGTGATCCAATTGTCTGAGCTAAACTGGTTGCAGGAGTTAATATGATTGGCACAGGAGCAAAGAATGATAATTTATTCTAGCCCCTTGCCAGAAAACTTATTAAAACAATTGTTACAAAATTTGGAGAGGAGGTTTATTTTAGTACAGCTATTAATAGTAGAGGGTTTCCTGAGGCTTCCTACCTTTGCTGCTCTTCCAAAATGGGTCACTTATTCCCAGGAAACATTTGGCTCTTCACTTCAACAACATTGCTCTTGTTGGTGATTTAAATGGGCAAAAGACAAAACTGACTTTGTGAGACTTCTATGTGAAGTTGAAACAATAGAACAAAAAGTCTGCACAAAACTAAGTTAACTGAAATCTGAGCTACCTCAGTGTATGTACCAGCATCAGCGTCCCCACAAGCGCCATTTGGAAGGCTGTAGTTGTCACAACTTCAGCCTGTTACTAAAGGGCTGGGAAATGCCATGTCGATCTGGTGGCGGTTACCAAACTGGGGGTTATGGAAAAGTTGACTGCACAGCTATGCTAACTTGCTCTTTATTTCCAGATGCTTTGAAATTGCATGTTGATGGACAAGCGAGTCAAGGAGGCAGCTAGTCAGACTGTATTACCGCTACAGCGATAGTCAGGTTTTTCTCTCTCAACAGCTACAGCTACCAGAAATAGAAAAAGGAGTTTCTGAAGGAGAGAGATGGAACCACCATAATGTCTTAGAGAAAATTCCAAGTCAGCAGAGGGAGGCAGGGCCTAAAAAGGACAGAAGTAGTCTCTTACTAAGAAACCCTAGCTGTAAAGATAATATGTGTGTGCACACTTTTGCCCTGAATAACAGTGAAAATGCCCAGTCTCTAACATTGAGGGGAAACTTTCCTCCCTTGGACAAAAGCAGTAATGAAGCCAGTAGACTATGCAATAACAATCGGACTTACTCCTCGCTGGCACTTGTGAACTGAAATAACTGTACTCACGCTTATCCCACTCCTCTGATCCATCCTGATAGACTACTAATTAATACAATAATATTGTTAATATACTGTTAAGTCTAGTAGATAAGGTCTTTGAAATTACGTATTGCCGAGAGGGGGAAGAAAGAAGCCAAAGTCATCTCAGTGGATGATGACAGGTACTTCAGTCAAATTTTGGTAGTTAATAGAGACAGAATTTGTTTGCAAGTGAGTATGCCTTACCACCAAATGCAGCATTTTGCTGCCCCCTCCCTCTCCCCCCAGTCCTCTTGATGTCCCAGTTCAGGTTGAGGGAGGAGGAGAGGCAAGAGGTCAAGGATGATTCTTCAGTGTCTGATCAGTGAGGAGATCCCTGACAGCGGCATGAATTCACTCAGAGATTATAGAGTGCTTTGTATTGATGCTTGTTTGTGTGAACATTTCAATTTTTGTCTTGGAGTAGATTTCCACATCCTTGTTTTTCTGACCTGTCACAAAGGCTAGAAATGTTTTTATTCAGTAAGAGATGAGGTTCTCCAGTAATAGTGTTCCCACATTAGGATTTGAAGAACCTTTCTGTAGTTAAGACTCATCATAAAATCACAAGAGTTGGCAAGACCACATATCCTGTTAGTGCTCCTTTGACCCTGTTTTGCATCGTGTCTTATGTTATTAGGCATAGGAAGGTTGCAACTATTTCATTGCAACAGATTTTACACACTTGGTAAAGCAGAGTTCCTCTTGCAATTTTTGTCACGCATCAGGGTGAGGTGAGTAATAACATGCACAGGAAACTCTACTCAGTAACGTGTACTAAACAGTCGGCTTTGGAGGTTGATTCCTCAGCAGGGAGATGACATGCTCAGGACAAGCTGTTTGAGTAGCGGGTAGGACCGGTGAATTATGGAGATAAGGCTTGCTTTTTGAGTATGTGACAGTGAATATATTCACTGGGGGGTTTGTTTGGTGGCTAGCGTTCAGTGTTTCAGTTTCAACACCTGTCCTTCCTAAAATTTCTTACAATCAGAAGGTGGAAAGAAAGTTTCTGCAGAATGGTCAAAGACAAAATAATAGAAAATTCTGTCAGCTTCTCTTACCTAATCTTCTTCTATTTTTTTAAAGGGGCTTACTTAAATTTCTAATTGCCCTTGTCCTCGCTGCTTTTATGTAGGTTTTGGGGGTTTTTTAGGACATGGAAAGGAAACTTGATTTTTATTTTTTTTTATTTTTAAGGCTTTAGAAAAACCACAACAAGATGGAAATCCTTTCATGTAGGCTGATAAAATTGAGAATAGCAGAATCTTGATCCTCTGATATTTAAAAACTTTCTCACATAGACCATAATGGGAACTTTCTGTTATGTTTTTAAAACATGCAGTTCAGGAAGAGCTGCTTTTTCATTTTCCTTTTCTACCAGAACACTTCATTCCCCAAGTTAATTTTTAGGAAAACTTTAGGCCTTTCTCAGCTTGTTTAAACTACAGAGAAAGTACTGAAAAGGAGAAAATACGACAGGAAGCCAATAAAAAATACTCATCTGACCAATTCTGGGCCCTAGTAAATGGATTGGGTTTGCATAGTTTTGCTTTAGGATAGTATTCTGAAGGTGGAAATTCAATTTTGGGTGCCTAAAAGTGAACAAATACTCTAATACTTGTGCCACAAACTGGAGGTGGGAAGGAATATATCCTCATTTGGAGGCAAGCATCTCTCTTAATAGTAGATGACCCTTACTAACAAGTACTAATTGGGAAATCATGGTTAAGGTGAGAACTTCAACAGTTTTTGGAAATATCCAATGATGAGTAAATTTACCCTCTGCTTTTATGAAGTACAAGAAGTTTTTTTGGGGGGGATAAAAAAATAAACAAACAAACAAACAAAAACCCTCAAGAAATCACCAATGTAGTTGATCTTTGAACAAAAAAGCCACTGTTTTGCAATGTTGCTTCATTCTCTGTTCTATTAGTCAGAGTCTCTGAGTGTTGTGACTCACTGTTGATTCAGCATGTGAAATGGTTTGGTGTTGTCCTTTTGTTACTGGTTTCTATTTAAGATCTTTAGTCTCTTTTTCTGGGGACTGAGAGTGCAGCATCACAAATGTAGGTAACTATATTGTTCAGGTGCACCTCGACTGGCGTGCTGCTCAGCGGAGCAAGTTAACTGTCTTTTAGGTCTGCGTCCATTGTGGGACTGGAGAAATTGCACAAGTGGTTGTTGTAGCACATCTGGTGAGGGGAGGTTGCCAATAAGTAAGAACAAAAACATCAATAAAAAGACCGCAAAGTAGATTCAAAATTGTGCTGGTCTACCACCCGGATGTTTCAGATTTGGTGAGGCTGCTTGCTTTCTAGCCCTAAGGGGAGGCTTAGGATCAGATAAAGAAGCAGTTCCTTCTCTAACCTGCCCAGGTGTGTACAGAGAGCCTTGAAGTGCTTTGTGATATAAATTATTTTGGAAAACTAGTGGAGTTATTTTAAAAAGAAACTAGACATTTCTGTCAGCAGTGTTCTCTACTCAAGTTGAGTTTGAAAAGTTTTAGGTTACTGTAGGGATCTGCTGTGATTGAGTGGTGTAATAGGACCCACTGCATCCCGTCACTGCTGAAGCTGTCTGCAGCTTGGTCTGTCTTGTCCTTGTAAGAGTTTACAAAGCATCAAAGCAACCATGCATAGTTTAAAATAAACTTTAATGCCCTATTCAAGGGAGGATTTTCAAGTAAGACAGTAATTAGATTTTAATTTAATTAGTTTTTGTGTATTGACATCCATGTGCAGATGGAACAAATTAAATAAAAATAACTGAAAGCAAAGCACCATAAAAAAATACAGCTGGCCAGTGATCATCTAACCTTTTATTTCCAATATTTGTTACCCTATTTGATACATCTGTTAATCTATATGAATACAGTTCAGGATATGTTATGATTTGGGAATACTTCTTATGCACATCTTGTCATTTCTGTCTGATATTCTAAAGTTAAATGAAATCAGTGTGTTACAGAGGGGTTGTCTTTGAATGTGAGATTTACCTGCTGCTTGTTAGCTAACACATCCCTCCCCAGCTAGTGCAACCAGCGGCACTGGAAATAGTAACTGCTGGTAAGGATTACACCACCTCAGGATAGAGAGTTGGCTAAAGGCAGCACAACTGGCTTGTTTCTACCTGTTTTTGTAGAGGCTCTATGGAAAATGAGAAATTGCAAATCGTAGAATGAACTCTGCCCTCTTCTATCCATTAATTCTGTTTCTCCAAAAGATCCCAGCAAGCAAAATGGGAATTGTTAGATGGGAGAGACAGCAATCTGAGAAATGAGCACGTCTTGCTCAGTGCTTGCAAAACAAGGATGGAAAGGAGCAAGTTTCTGAAGTTCACCCTGTGTGGTTATTCTGTCCCTGCTTCCTGGTGGCTCTGGCCATCTCCTTTCTGCACTCTCCCTAAGGATGGCAGAGTGGAGATACTTTACCTAAGGCCTAAATGGTTCTTGCCCTGCTCTGTGCCTACTGATTCATTGTTGATAGTGATACATGTCAAGAGCCATTTAAATGTTTCAGAGTGATTTCAAGAATTTGTGCCAAAAATATTGGCTACTTGATGTATAATTTTCGTGAAATGGAAGAGTGATGCAAAATTTTAAGTTAGCATTTTGGGGTCTTATTTTCTGTCTAACCAACTCAGGAGGATTTTGCATACATTTCTAGCAGCTGAGAGTTCAAAAAGTTTCTTATACTTCAAAAGAAAAGCTCCTCTTAAAATAATACAGTAGTTTCCAGAATCTTTAACAAGACAGACGTACAATGTTGCTTATGTGCTTACAACCTTTTGAATGCTTAGGACTGCCTGCGTGTCTCAAACCAGAGCCGCTTTCTCCACTATGCGTAGGTCTGCACTTCTCATAGCAGGTCATACCTTAAGCTCAAGATAAAGCCCCTTTGCTTTGTCTGACTGGTCACAGACTTTGCTATTCCATTTTGACTTCTCTCTGATAAGAAATTTGAAACCCTTTGTTGACTTTTATGTAACTAGGTCTTGGTTCAGATATTAAAGTTTTGAAGCTTTTAGAGATAAAAGACTTCTAAGTCGTACAAAGAATGAAAATAATAGCTAATTTGACAGGACAGTCCAAGAGAGAAGAAACATCAGTATGTAGCATTTTATATGTAATCTTGACCTCTATGCAGGATATTAGTTGCTTAACTGATACTATAAAAAACATGTCATCTGTAAGAATATCAGATTTAACTGTCCACAGCCACACTCACATTTAAGTCATATTCTTTCTGCACCACATACATATTATCCTGTGCAAACCCTGTTGCTGATGTGAGAAGGGTGTAACTTAATTCCAAAGTTCTTGGGAACAAGATGTGAGCAGCTTTGCTTTGCTGCTTCTCCATCGTGCAGTTCACTTGAATTTCCTTATCACAGTTTATCAGCTTCAAGGCTTTCCTGCGAAAGCGTTGTTTGCAACCACTGACAGCTAGATAACTTGTAATTCTTACATAGTTGCCAAAATGCTTTGGAAGGAAATAGTCTTGCTTGACTTGGCTAAATTTTGGTTAAAATAGGTCTTGCAAGCTTCTTTGTGAGTTTCTGAACAGATCTTTGTTTTAGATGTTTTGTGGGGGAGGGAAACTTGTCAAATTCTTTAAAACCACAGATCTCTTTGAACCACAGTCTTGGAGCTAAGCTTCCTCTGTTTTTTTCTTTGAATCTGAAAAGAAAACAAGACCTGTTATTGGAAATCAGACCTGACTTTTCTATAGCTGCATTTAGATTAGCTCACACTGAGCGTACAGTGTGTGTGTTATCCTGGCATCAGCAGGCTTCACCTTTGCTGTAGTTTAATAGGACTTTGGACAGGTCATCAGCCTGTCTGTTCCTTAGTTCAGCCTTTTCAAATATAATTATATCAATTAATGGTCCACTTGAGAAGCTTAGTTCATGTTTGTAAAGCGCTTTGACATTGATGCTGAACATTAATCTTTTTAACTCCTTGTCATAAAGGAATTCTGTTAAAATT
This sequence comes from Burhinus bistriatus, assembly GCA_013397275.1. Taxonomy (NCBI): domain Eukaryota; kingdom Metazoa; phylum Chordata; class Aves; order Charadriiformes; family Burhinidae; genus Burhinus; species Burhinus bistriatus. The sequence goes on along the minus strand of VYXH01006077.1, from coordinate 378,240 downwards.
ATCATTCCAGTCTTATTGCTTGCACCAGGTAATGTAGTTCCTGGTGAGTACCTGTAACCTTGAAAGTCACTGAAAAAAACCTTTGTTTTTTCATTTGCACCATAACTGAGTCATCTGAACAATTTCCAAATGTTAAGGAAAAAAGTCTTCCTCCTAGCTTCTAGGATTTTTTTATTTAAGTTTTGGTCATAATTTGCAACGGTTCACTATTGTCCTTTGTGAGTAGTTCATGGTAATATTTTTGATGTTTGAAAAAAAGCCTGGTTTCTTTTTAATTTAAAAAAAAAAAGAAAAGACACACAAAAAATAATCAGGATTTCTAGAATCTTTTCCGTCATTCCTGCTTCTTGCTGATGATAGTAAGGAAATTATTTATCCTCTAAGAAGTCAAACCGAATGCATGAGTCAGTCCTAGAATGTTGAAACCAATTTAAGAGTCTGTATATAGGCTAAAAGAAGTGTGAAACTTAAGAAACAAAAAGGAATTAATAAAAACAGCAAGATACTGTGAAAAGTTTGCCTTAAATTCGGCCATAGCAGTATGATGTACAGGCCATCTCTGCAAAAGCCTCAGGTATTAGTTGCATAATTATTTTGAAAAATAAAAAAGTAAAAATGGCACCGTTTAAGACATTACAGTATAAAACCAGAGTCACTAGAAAGGAACATACGAACACTCTTCAACTGCTTCGGTGGCAGTCAGGTGTCTTACCTGAAACTGACGGGAAATGTATTTTGAAATGATGTGGAAGGGTTGGTGTAGGTGAAGAGCTCTCAGGCATTCCCTTTGGCTGTCTCTGAGCTGGGATGGTGACAAGCTTCCCTCTAACAGGGCAAAGGAAGGAAGCGTTAACTGTTGGTAAGCATGAAGAAATCTTTGACTGCTGGAGCTTGATCAGTTAACAGTACTGAAAATATGGCATCCGTGAGCATAGGAACCCACAACAAAGTTCAAATACAATATATAACTGTTCATCAGAATAACTCTGGACAATCCCTCTTGATCAGTATCTTGCACAGAGTATCTGTCAAAGACCATGGAAAGCTTGGTTTCTGTACAGTTTTTCATGTGGAGCCTTGTCTTTCAGAAAAAGATTTCTCAAGAAGCAGCTGAGAACAACAGGAATGGGAATAGAAAGTCTGTATACCGAAAGAAATAGAGAATTCCTTGTAAAGCTTTTTTAGATATTCCAAAATGAAGAACCAGAAGTGACTGATCCAGGTCCTATAAGGCACTATGAGCAATGAGACTTAACCAACACTCACTCATTATGTATTTCTTGGAACAATGATTTAAACATTATCCTTAGTGAATGAAGTGAATGAGGGAAATGAGGGAAACTAGTCTGTTGATTTTTCAGTATTTTCAAGAAAACAAATGCAGAAGTCACTATAAGCTGGTGTTAGAATGTACCCCTGTCTGTTGGCAGGATTTCCTCAGCTCCCTGGTTGATAATGTACCATTCTGGCGGTTGAAATTTCTGGGTAGTCCCGTGACAAACCTTATTAAGGTGTAGTTCAAGCCCTGAAACACTTAGTGCTGTAGTTTTTCTTAATTCCTTACTGACTCTGAGCTGGTTGACCAGAAGCTGATTCAAGTACTTCTCATTCTCTCCTGCTGTATTGCACAGATATTTCAGGTATTTCCCTGATCACACTGAAACGGAAACTGCATTGTAGGTGCTGTACAGACATGAGTTCAGAGTCAAACCCTGTTACAAAGAGTTTACAGTCTGCATTGATGACTGGTGTGTAGGGTAGGGTGTGTGACTTGAGTGTAAGGTAGTGTCATCATTTCTGTATTAAAGATGAGGAAAGCATATCACGGGCTGATTGCTCAAAATTGTACGTAAAGTCAGTGGATGGCTCAAGAACTGAACCCAAAGCAACTGCCTTTACTAATGACTGCTTTGTATTGCCAGTGGTAAGAGAGATTATATGTAATATCTGATGTTAAAATATATCTTCTAGACAAGATTTTTTTTTCTAGTATGTATGAGGAAACTTTTCCGTGTAATGCTATTCCTTAGAATAGCATGTTATGATGAGTAAATAGATGTTTTGAGAAAAGTAGTAAGACAAACCCAGAATAATTGTTCAGCCAGTCTGAATGAGAATCATCTGGAATATTGCCTCAGCTGACAACAAGAGCTGATTGAAGAGCAGTTTTCCATCTCTGTAATCTGAAAAGTTCAGAAAAACATTCATGTTGACACAGAGTGATGACCCCTAACCAGTCCAATTACACTTCTGCAGAGCCTCATGGGAATAGTAGCTGAGGAGTCTTTATACGCTTATGCTCGTTTATGTCTCTTCTTTCCTGTGCAGACTATATATTTCATGTCATGCAGTGTGTTACGTGCAGGGAAAAGTGCTGTACCTAAAGGGGGCTATAGGTAAGTTTCAAACATGACTCATTGAGTTACATATGAAGAATCTAAACCAAATTTTAGGGGACACTAAATGAACAAAATCTATGATTTCAAGCTCTTTGATGGAGAAAATGGAAATGGATATTTGAGTTTTTTTTAATGAGACAGTATTTCATTCAAAGTGTGTTAAGCAACTTTCATGCAAGCCTTCCTTAGCCAAAATTACTCTACTAGAAGTCCTGCAAGAAGTTAGCTCTTCTGTCCAACCAGACCAGAGGCGTGAGGTGTCTTTCAGAGTTCAGCAGGATACACTTTTCCTCTGAAGAGCTGTGTTGGGGGGGAAAAAGCAGGCAGACATACGGACAGATTTAGTTCTGGCTAGAGACACATCAGTGTTAGCTCTTGTTATTCTGTTTTACACATGGAGCTGTCATGTCTCTGAATTGCTTCTAGATTAGGGAAACAATAGGAAAGAAAATCACAGTATTTCCCAACTCTGAGAATTAAAGTATAGTGAGTTCTGCAAAAAGGGCAATTTTCAGACACTGCAGTACAAAAACCAAAATACACTGCCTTTGTCAGTGTTTGAGATACAGCTCAGGCTTGAGTTCTAGGTCAGTTATCAGTTTACTGTAGTGATTTTGTTTGTTTGTTTGTTTTGTAGTTTCAGTGTAAGAAAGAAAAATGAAAAATATAATCCACCCCACCGGAAACCGGAAAGCTAGGACATACTTCCACAAGCTCTGAGATGGGCCTTTCTAAATATACACTTGTGCGCTTGCACTGGGATTTAGATCGGCAGCTGTGTCCGACTTCTGTCTGCCCGGGGAAGTCACTTGTACCTCTTCACTCGGATAGTCTATTGGCTGTGAGAGAAAGCCAGCCTTTCAGGTGCGTTTGGCTCACAGCGTGGAGGGTTCGTTCTGGAGCAATTCCAAATCTGTCTGCACAGTAGTATGTTCCTGTAGGATGTTTTTGTTTATTTTCAGGTGGTAGATCCAGTAATCACTTCCGTGTAGTGAACCAAAAGGATCTCTAGTGAACTCTAACCTGGCAGGCAAGAAAGAGCAGCTGCACCTTGTTTTGTTAGCTTTCCTCCTCCATTCCAGGAGACTTGGGAGGATGGATCCTCAGCTCAATATGCAATGTGAAATCCTGTTCTTTATATTAAAGCAGGCAGGAAAGAAATAGAATGAAGTCAGAATCTGTAATTCAACCTGCTTGAGCCAAGACAGAAAACCAAAACCTGTATGTACAAGGCATAAAATAAGTACGTGGCCCTCAATGAACTTTGCAATCTTGGACCAAACAAAGCAGCGTGTTGCTCCATGCTGCTTCCAGAGTCAGTCTGGAACACGTGGTGGGAAGCTGTACACTCTGAAGAGTATGAAGTGGAGAGATAGTTTGTAAAACGAGAGGCAATTATCTCCCTATGCAAGGGTATCCTAGCGCTGAGCAGCACTGCAGCAAGGCAGGGGCATCTACCATGCCAGGAAACTGCTGGACTTTTCTGCTACCTGCTTAGGGCTTTCAATCCGCAGAGTATCCTAGCTCTGTGGCTAGCAGATAAGCTTGTGTAGAGCCTCACCGATTACAGGATCTAAGCGTGTAAGTATTCTGCCGTCTCTTTCATTCACAGGACTTAAGTGTGTAAAAGTATCTTGCTATCTCTTTCATTCACTGAGGATTTGTTGCCTGTCACAGGGGAGCATGTTTGGAGTGGTCCAGCCATAGTGAAACTGCAGAACCACATTCCAGCTTCCACGGTATGGTCGCTGGCCTCTAACGCAAGATCCAGGTGGAATATTTGTGTGGGGACATTAATTTCAACATTTTTGTTAATAGAGGCTATTTATTTGTGTTTATATTAGTGCACTAACTTTAATAACACTTTTTTTTGCCTTGGGGTAGTGTATCATTTGGTGCACAAAATTACAGCTTGCAGTAAAATCTGCACAGCTTCTTAAAGTAAAAATACGGGTTTTTTTAAGAAGTAGATTAATAAGCATGGTCATGAGTACATGTGTACATGTGTAAGTACATACAGCCTCAGGAATGTTCTTTTTGTATCTGTGACTTCATGTAAGTCAACAAGAGCTGAAGTAGAAGGCCAAGTGAGGAAGCAGAGCATTACCTGCTTTAGCTGTTTGGTACACAACAACGCTGACTTCAGTGGAATGGGTTTAATTCTTACGGCAGAAGGGAGACCTGCTGAACCGATCAATGAGCCTGTTCTGCCTGGACAGATACTCTGGAGTCTGTTTCGTTTCCCTTTTTTCTTTTCCAGCTCCTCTAGGATGTGGTTAATTCTACAATGTTGCAGTGTGGCTACAGGGGCAATTATTGTTTGTGTGAAACTGGAGAGAAATGAGTGGTTAAGTCTGCTTCAGATGTAATTAAGTCTGAAATGTCTCAGTGGTCACATTAGAAGCACTAATTTTAAGCTCTCTTATTGGTTTAGGCCAAAGCCATTTGTTACATAAAAAGGCAAAGGGGTTTTTTGTCCTTCAAATGATTTTCTGTGGGAATATGAAAAAAAAAAAAAGTGTTCTTCAAAGCATCAATACAGTAATACCCACTACAGACTCCTTGTCCTGCCAAAATAAATCAGTTAAGAAACCCCAAACCATTTTTTGAATAGGAAAAGTATCTGATCATCCTTTTTTGTCCATTAGAGGAAGAAACCATGCCTGCAAGTTCCTCTTATGGGTGACTAGTCACTATTTGTGTTCCAGAGATGGACTTTTAATGTCAAGTTAGTCATGCAGAAGCTTAAATTTAAATAACAATCAGGAGTGTGTTGTCTCAATGTATTTTTCCTTCCAGAAAATGGTTTAAGTCATCATTGGCTCCTGCCTTTATCTTGCAAGTTTCCATGTCCTTGTATATATTGATGCAACTCTATTTGGGTTGTGTGTTGCAACCAGTTTTGATTAAATGGGATGGATTTGAAAGTACAAAAATGTAAAATATACTAGATAGGGGGGGGGGGAAAAGTGGAAGTAGCTCATGTGGAATTGTTGGTAGGAGTATTTTTGTAATGCTTGGTCCACCGATGACAACAAATGAAACATCAGACACAAATTTCGCTTAAATAAATGGAACTGTGTCCAGAAGTAAAATACCAGAACTTCTGTATGTTGAAGTAGCCGGGCAGAGGGCAAGGAGGGGACAGGCGGGGAGAAGTCTGTTTTACGCATTCCCTGCCAGTGACCTTTGGACAAAGTACTTATGTCATGAAAGTTTGCTGGTTCCCAGTTTTGGGCTGTTTCAGCAAAGTGCACAACGTGTATAAAGACATTTAAAACTGACCTACTGCACTTAACAATTGCTGTGAAGGAATGGCCTTGCACCTGCTGGTCCGTTGCAAACAAGAATAGATGTGGCTGGTCACTGTCCTTGCCTTTCTTGAGGAACCTGGGAATGTTTGTGGAAATGTTTAAAAATCCTTCAGTTTGGAAACGTTGCTCGTCAGAGCGCAGGAAACCTGAGGGTGAAGAGGCTATTGCTGAGAAATAGAAACTGAGCTCCTCCCTTGGTGATGGGCACAACAGCTGAACCAGGAGAATGAAAAGTGAAACTGTCATTGTCACTTCAGGGGTTTCAGTAAAGTCACTGATAAACAGCAATTTGAAGTTTTACCTGAATTTAAACTTGGAGCTGGCTCAACTCCTACAAATTGTTACTCTGCTCGTCCACCTTCGAGCTTTCTGCTGATGCAGCTACGGCAGCTAATGGCTCAAAACACAGGAGTCAACAGGTGGTGAGAAGCCTGGCTGCAGACTGTGCTGTAGCACGCTCACCACTGAAATAGGTATGTCATTTCAAAGTTATTTCAGTTCAACGTTGCTTTTTTATTAAGCCACCTGTGAAAATGTATTAAAACATATCTTTATTCATTTTTAATGTGGTGTTTGAATTCCCAACAAACGAGATAGAGACCTTTTATATTAGCTAGCTTTGAGCCTGGATGGGTTGTGCTGATGCTAACTTTGACTGATGCTAGTAAATGGCGTAATCTCCCCTGCCTTGCAGCCTTCACAGAAGTTACTTTCACCTTTGTATGTCATTACATGCTGATGTGGTGATAGCAAAATATTCACTCGACACAGGTTATGGAATTAAGCGTAAGTATCATAAACAGAACTGAGGTGATAATGTTGCATCTAATAGAAAGACAGTCCTACAACGGTGTCTGTAAAACCCGGTTCTGTAATGTTACAAACACCTTAGAGAGGTTAATCGCTCAGCCTCCAGGTGGCAGTGGCTTCTGTTCCCCTTCTCTCCCCTGGCAGAACTGAATAAACCACTGAAGATATTTCTAAGACAGCACTGCCAAAAGAATATGAGTGAGATGGCAAGTAAAAAGAATGATAAATAACTGGAAAGGTGTAAGGGGCATAATCAATGAGGGCAAAAGTCAGAACTTGACTGCATCTAGAAAGCCAGCCCTGGGGTTTATCCATTTCCAGAGCGTTCCGCACACCTGTGCCACTGCTTGTCCTGTAGTTCCCTGCGGTGCCCTCACAAAGTTCCTCAAAGCCTCTGACAAGTTTGAGTGACAGGACAGGGTGTGGGGGGTTTTTTCTTTGTTTTCCCCAAACCAACTCCAGTGCTAAGTTCCTGAATTTGGTGCAACAGAAGTAAAGACTTCATGGAAGAAAGTTTAAGAAATGAGTGAATTTATTATTACTAACTAGACTACTTGATTTAATGGAAAATTATTATTTGTTTTTCTGGAAATTTTCCTACAAATGCCTGCTATCAGATTTCTGAATGAGCATCCACTTCGCTGTAGGTCAGATTAAAGACACGTCATCAGCGTAATGTCCAGAAGCAGAGAGAAGGGCATTTTTAGCTGTTGAGAGAGCTTAGATGACAAAGGTCTGAGTAAATTAGGAGCCAGATATACTGACTTCCCCTTTCCACGAGCACAAGGCTTTTTGAAAAATGAAACAGCAAGGCAAAGAAAGCCAACTAAAATCTGAAGCCAGAAGAAGAGCTATTGCAGCTTTTTGGAAGACAACCCTCTGATACCACTGACATCCTCGAGTTGCTTTCTGAAGTTTTCTTGCTCATCACTATCTTAATTGAGCTGTTTGGTCTTCTGCTCTCTCACTCCAACCCTTTGTTTAGCTAATGTACTTTGACATTGGTTCCCAGAAAGGATTTAATCCTAAAACCAAAAAGTCCTTGGAGCATGTGGGCATCATCACAGATCTGCTTGTCTGTTGTCTCTTCCCCAGCCTGGGTCTGTTCTGCCTGGGACACTACTCGTACAGCACCTAACAGTGACCCACGTTGGTTTTTGGGTCTCAGAACTTCTCTAAGAAACAGTGCTCTGAATGATCAAGTGGGAGGGGGTAGGATGGAGTGGAGGAGGAGACTGAAACTTTCATTTCTCTTTGTTTCCTTGCAGGTTTGTGGGTATGAAATGGTGATGGTGTGGAGCAGTAATGCAGGAAAGGGAGAGGACAGAGCGAGGTAACTGTGGACTTCAGGGCAAACAAGAGAGGAAGCAGAACAGTAGGAGTAAAAGGACAACGTCTTATTTAGGTACAGCAGCCAGAATATGCAGATTAGTGTTGGCAGTATCCTCCTATATGTTCAGTGTGCCCAGAAAAGGGAGAAACAGGTATTTATGCCAAACACAGACTCATCTGTGAGCCCAGCTCACTCGGATTGTTTGATATCTTGTCTTTTTAGTCACTGAAGATAGGTCATGGCATTCTTGGGAGAGTAACGTGCATTGGATGTTCAACTTTCCGCAGGGAAGGGGAAGCCTTAGTAGCACTGGGAATAGTTAAAGATAGGAAATTCTCTTCTAGGAGTAGAATTCATTCAGCTTCTCACCCAAGAAATGTTCATGTATGCTCTTTGCTCAGGCAGGCACCTCCTGAGGGCACAGTTTCAGCTGACCTATGTAACCAATCACATGCCATTCTCTGACAGCAGTTGTTCTTTATCAGCCCATTAAGCATGGGCTTTCAGCCAGTGAAAACATCAGATATTTGGCAAACATTTATAGTTAGTAAGTGTTGTGGCAGAATAATGGAATCTGAGGTCTCAGAAACCATCAAGTGTGTCTGTTTCCAGCTGATAATCCCGTGGAGAAAACAAAATGGAAAGTGAAGAATACCAAATTGAAGGAGGCAGTATGCAGTGTTTGGATTTACTGCAGAGTATCTTGCAGCAATCCCGACTCATTCCAGAGTTTGATACTCAATGCCTGAAGACCTTGCAGAGAAGGGTATTTTCTTCCTCTACCTTGCCTGTCTTTGATAAGGATTACCGTGCCATCTTGCCTGTACCATTTGTTCCTGTCCTGTTCAGAAAGCTTTTTGTGTTTTGGCAAGAGGTGCACTTAGGGGAACACATTTTCATAATCTTGAAATAGTTTGATATTGAGGACACAGTCATATTGTCAGGAGGGGAAGCAGACATAGGCTTGAAGTATGCTTTCTCTAGGTGTGGCTCTGCAGATTTCCACTCAGTCTCACTATTTATAAAGTAGGAATCTCCTTCATTTGTTTTGGCTGATGATCTAGGACCTTTCTGGTGAGCCATCAGCCGCTTTCTACTCTCAAGCATGGGATATCAAGACATGGCCACTTTCTGTCAACCATGTTTTTGTTTTTCACTGTCTTGGCCTGCATTTGGCAAGCTTGCTTTGGTATCTTCCATGTCTCGCAGTCTGTTTCCTAAGAATTGGCTTCCAAGCTTTTGACATTCTCTGGCTAGATGTCATCTTCCCATAGCAGAAATTCTTCTCCCCTCACATCACTGTCCAATCGGTATTGAGAGCTAGCCTATACAGCTCAGATGGAAAACTTCGCTGCACTCGACGTGGAGAGTCTGAAGACAGAGTGCTCCAGTGGTTCCATCCATTAAGGCAATGCTACCTCTGTTGACCCAAGTAGGTTGTCAGTGTTTGAGATTTGGTTTATTTTATACTTTTTGTAGAAGGGTGCAAAGAACTGAGGGAAGGACTTTATGTCTGTGAACTTGTTTACTGGCAAAAAGGTTCGGTATCTCCGTTCTGTGAATAAAGAATCAAGTGACAGCAGCGTGATTCCACATCAGCTTCAGCTGGTCTGCTGTGGGTCCTGGCAGCCCTTTCTCCCTGGCACCTGCTGTACAGCCCTGCCTCTCTTCTCCTTTGCATTTATAATATTTCTCCTGTGACAGTGGTGGGGGAGCTAATCTGCCTGAACTCTAACTGGAAGAAGAAAAATTCCAAAATAACTCATTTATTCTTACATTGCCAGACCTTTTCATTATAGAGCCACATGAACTTTACTGCTGGCACAAGAGGGAGGGACAGGCACAGGACCACAGCATTTTGGCTGCGATTCACTTAAACTTCCATGAAATCTTACCCAAAATTCTCAGCATGTCCCCGACCCTGGGTGCCAGGCACGTGCTTTCTCTGATCTACAGTCTTAACTACTACTGCCGCTGCTTTCTGCTGCCTTCTTATCTCCATAATGGAACCTATCTCCTAATGGAACCATTTTGTGACTACCGCATCAGTATCCAGTTTAAAGGAAGCCCTTCAGAGCTGTGATTTAGTCCTTGTCGGGACTTGGTATGTGCACCAGTACTGTGGGCTGCAGCCTCTGATTGTTTTTATCTAGCGTACAAAGGGACAGGATAACTTCTGTTCTCAGTCTGAAGTATTGAGTGAAAGGTGCTGAGCAGATCTGTGGGATTTGCACTGGCTAGGGTTCAAAACTGTACTTGCAAGCAGTCCTTAATAGCATGATGGCAGTATCCTTCCCATTTAAAACAAGGGCTCAGATCACACGGAACAGATTTCTTCTAAATGCCTAGAAGGGAGAAGGAGAAAAGCAAAATGCCTTATTTTTGAGTCATTATATCCAGGGTCAGAGCCTATACTCTTCTGCTTTTTGTTTTGGTTTGGTTTGTTCTTTGGATCATGAGGGGTGGTCTAGAGAGGGAAGACACTGTCTCAGCAGATGCAGGGTACGCGGTCCAGGGGCTCAGTTCCAAGTGCAAAAATCATCATTTCTCAAATGCTCATTTCTGCACTAACGCAACAGGCATGACTGGGCTGTGCAGTTACATTTAGGCTTTTCCCTCTGAAGTCTGGACGGTGTCTCCGTATGTGTGTTGCCCACAGGATCCAGGCCCAGTGCATTTGAAGTGCAGGAGGTACAGAGCACCCCCAGGCCATGCTGCCACAGCAACAGCAAATAAATTGGAGTGAGTGCTGGAGGAGATGACGGCCAGGCCATATGAATCTTTTGCAAAACTTTAAATACAGGAGTGACGACATGGGCTGAGTACAACTGTATCAGAGTAAGGCAGGTGCTATGATTACAGGCCAGGCTTTTATCATTGTGCCTGTAAACAGCACTTAGTGCTTTTTTTTGTTACAAATGGGGCGAAGCTCTTCTCCCTGCTAAATATTTGGCCCAGTCGTAGATTTTAGAGTAACTTCCTACAGAGCAAGCCCAGTTGTGACATGTAGTGCTGTTTTATTTTCAGGACTTGTGGGAGATTGGCACACTCAATGGGAAGGCAGCATCGGACAAGAAAGAATTGCAGGGTTTTTTTAGCAGGGTAGTTTCGGTACTGGCTGGTGCCGTACCCTGGGTCTGATTAAGCCAGCTGAAAACTAGGCTGATTCATTTTCCTTGCCAAGCTTGTAGCTACACCACTTCAACCTTGATATAACCAACAGGCATGTCGGGGGGGTGGCACTGCAGCTCCAGTGATAAACCTCCTTTTGTGCAGTCTAGGTATTAACCACATCAATGTATACTTGCAAGACTCTGCCTTCAGTGCAGCTGAACAGATCTCAGTGTTGGAGACTTGTTCCTCCACACTTTTGTCCCCTTCTCCCTCAGCACCAAGCAAGGCTGCTTCTATACAGAAGCTTTTCCCAAAACTGAGAGTTACTTTTCCACTGAGTGTTTCCTTGCTTACCCACTGATTGATTTAAGGTGTTCCTTTGTGTCGCCACCAAACTGTCTTATAGCAGCTTTGGGGGTGGGAAGCCATGGGAGTTCTTTTGCAGCTTTTTTGTACATGTGCTGTTGAAAATCAGTATGATGCGTTCTAGTAAATGCCTTGGTTTCTGTTCATCAGTTGTTGAGATGCTGCAGCTCAGTGGAGTCAGTTAACTTTTTACAGGACTCGAAGTTTCACTTTCAGGTTCTTGGATTTATTGCATTTCCCTGATGCAGTGAATGGTAGGCTGTTTATTTAAATAAAACTTTTATTCTTGAGTTTTGAAACAGCAGTAGTAATCTTAAAAGTTTCTATTTAGTTTAAATAAATAAAAACTTGCTTTCATGAAATAAAAAAATGGACTTCTGATTTCAACATGCACATCTCTTTTTTTTTTTAAAAAAAAAGATATTTAGAAATATCTACTGCTGTGATATTTTGTAATTGGCTCACAATTTAAGCTAACTTTTTGTAGCATTTTATTTCTCAATAGGAAAATTCTGAGGAAACATCGCTTTGTCCCAGGCCCATCTCCTTATCTTCATCCTTGCTGCTTATACATATAGCCTGATACATTCTCCTTGAGTGAGTGGATGGAAATACTAATGTTTTCATAGTTTTGAGAGAAAGCAGGAGCAGAAAACAGGGGCAGAAGCAAAGACAACTCAGTAAAAGAAAGCAGTAGATAAGATTTGGCATAAATAACGAAGCAAAAATGATCAGGTAGGATAAGGTGCAAAGGCTTATTTGATTAGGGACAACCTTGTTCTGGAAAATGGTTGATGAAGAATGGATCACATGAGACCAAATGCTCCAGAGAAACAAATCCACTGGTGCCTACCTATAAACATTCTACTTCTGCTACAGCGATAGCATTAGCCATAATTCAGAACTCTGTTGTAATCCCACCCTTAGAATCACATCCAAACCCAGCATGTTGTCTGGAGAGCTGCTCAACTCAACACACAGCATTTAAAATCTGTAGAAGTAAAGCCAAAAGTGATCTCTGGAGTGAGGAGCATCTTCAGGGCCCGACAATTGTTCAGCAGAATTGCACATTCATGATCACAGTTTTGAATTTAGGAACCCAAATTCTGCTGTAATCCCACTTCATAAACCTATATTTCTCGCCCTACATGCTGTTTATTTAAAATATCTTATAAGAATGTAAACTTCATCCTGTGAAAGAAAAACATGAATGTAAGTTGTGTGAGTCTTTCTGATTTATCAAGTGTAAGCTAGGAAAGAGCAAATATGCGTAACGTATGGTGAGAGGAAGGATACTATTACTACCCATGTCCGTGCTTCAGTTCTTCTCAATTTTGATGTGCTTTGGAACAAGATGAAATAAATATCTGCATAACACATAGTTGTGACTGAAGGACAGCAAGCAAGTAGCTCGAGAACATAACCTTATACTGGAATGCACCGTCAACAGCATGCAGGAAAGGTAATTGTGACTTTCCTTTGTATTCAGGTGTTTTTCCCTCCATAAATTCCTTGTGAGTCCCTGGTAAAGAAAGGAACTACAAAATGAGTCAGTCTTTTAAAACTGTACAATGTTTCTGGCAGTGATGCATCAGTATCTATGTAGGAATTATTTTACCAGAAGTACAGATGGGGGAGTGAGGGATACATGCTGTATTATTCCCTCACAGAAAAGAAAAATCAATCCATTCTCATAAATAATATACAAACTTCTCAACAAGATCTAAATTCAATACACTTAAGATGTCACCAGCGTTCTAAACCTGACCGGCCAAAGAGCTGGCTGGGCAAAGGCTTCATTCAGTTCAATTGCTGGCAAAATCTGGGTGGACCTGATCACCCTTACTGTCCATCACAGCATGTGGAGAGAGGACAGTTTATCTCTGGAGAGCTGAACAACCAGTAAGTCGCTGCAGTGAGACGTTTGGGGAGGGCAGAGGGTTGCTCCTACCGACTTACTCTAGAAGATTAAGCAAAAACAAAAAAAAACCAAGTGGATGGGCTCTAGTGGTAGGTTTTCTACCTTCACCTGAAAGAATGTCAGATTTGCATAAACACAGAAATTGCCTACTTTTATTCAAGAGCTGATGTTGTAGTGGTTTAATTAACACTAAAAGAAGTTTAATGGGCCAAGAGCTTTAGCGTTCAAATTAAAAATGATAGCAGGCCTTGTTTACTGGGGTTGGGAGTTTTTAACCTGCAAATCCACTGTTAATTGCCCCATTTTAGATGTGTCTTGCCACTTTTCATCTGTATTTGCAAAGCAAGATAACTGAGTTACAGGTTGTTATGAGAAGGCCATATACAATGACAATATATTTAATTGTTTTCTGGATAACTGGCTAAATCAAGACTTGAGTACATTCAAATGGCAAAATATTGAATTTTTTCTTCTCTTGGACTTCAGTGTCTTTATCAGGTCGCTCCGTAGCCTTGTTTCTAATGTTTGCTTTTAATTTCTATCTTACAATGTTGTGAAAGGACAGGATTTTAAATTTAGCAGTATAAGGAAAGTCAGTAGATCCTAGGCTTTCCATCAAGCGTAGTTAGTTTAATGTTTCTACTGAGACTAATTGCCTGTGATGGCAAACTAGGAGCGCGTGGGCTCCTGAAATGGGTATGCATGCTCAGGTGTTCCTCACTGACCCTCCTTTGAGTGCTAGTTTGTTGGGTTTTTGTGGGTTTTATGATTGCTGAAGTAAGTCTGTTGCTATTGGTGCTGCTCCCTGAGTGGTTAATATATTGTTTATCAACAGAAGTTGTAATGCAGCAAGTTAAAGTGATAGATAATTAATTTTCCAGGCTAATTAAGAGAAAGACGGGGCTGTCTGCCTCTTGGGTGATGAGTGCAACGGGAGGGCAACTAGGCTATTAACAGCAGACCTTACAGAATTGCGTTTTCCTATGAATTTGTCGTGCATTTCTGAGCTCCACCTCAAGTCTTGTGTAAACTCTTACACAGATGTACTTTTAGCTCCCTCCCTGTCTCAGTGTGTAGTAGCCTGGCCTCCTACTGTTGTCATGCACATGTGCGCGCGTGCCAAAAAAGCCACCCAAACACACACCCTCAGCACCCTCCACCATGTCTTCACCTACCTTTATTTAGCTTGTTCACGGGGTAGGGTGCAGCATGTCCTGTGGCTGGTTAAGAGCTAAGTAGATGCTGGCTGTTGCCTCCCAAACATGAGGTTGGCTATCCCAGACAAATCTAAGTTGAGCTGTTTGTACTTTTTCCTCTGAGATTGGGTGGGTAGAGAAGAACAGAGTAGTCTCCCCTCTCTTTACAACTGTGAGTCTTCAAAAGGGCTGGAGGCGGCGGGTAACTCGGGTATTTCAAGCTTTGTAGCAAACTGGGTTGGAGTTGACCAACCCATTGAAGCCTTCATGGCAGGAAAAGGAGGCAGAAGAGGCAGCACAATAACATGAACTTCATTTTCTCAGACAATCAAGACAAAAAAACCAATGCACTTTGGAAAAATTCTATGTGCATAAGCAACTGCCTCATTTAAAGCAAGGGAGCAGTTTCACTGAAATTTCCTGGCTGTCCCATGGGACCACAATTCTGCCTAAACTGTATTTCTCCTCCAGCTGTTTTTCTGTCCTAGGCAGTCTTTCTAAAGAAAGCTAACACTTCCCCCTCCGCCCCCACCCCAACGACCAC